>PVJS01036479.1:0-20436 GCA_004027185.1 Glis glis
TTCCCCTTTGAGGAAAACAAGCAAGCAAGCCTGTGACTATCAGCCTGTGACTGACCCTCCTCTAAGTTACACAGGTGCTTACCTTCAAGGCGAATGGTGGCAAAAGGGTCCGAGCTAGAGACACAAACTTTATAATAAGGCTTGCTAGAAACTCTACATTTTGTGCTTCTTTCACTTCATCTAAAGATTAATCAATTACCAAAAGATATAGAAATACTTAAAGCTCAACTAAAGAAAGAATAAAGTATAGAATATGAGCATAAATGGCATTAAGATAGAATATAGTTTAGGTATAGGTGTAAGATATAGGTGTAAGGTCTGGTTAACCACATTATTCATAGCTTTTAACTTTTAGCATAAGTATAGTTATAGATAAATGATATTAAAATAGAATATAGTTTAAGCATAGGTGTAAGGTATTCATAGCTTTTAACTTTTAGCATAAGAATAGCTATAGGTAAATGATATTAATCTTTAGCATAAGTATAGTTATAGTCTACATAGGAAAGATATAAATAAAAATAGTTTAATAGAGATATAGTTAGCCATAATGACATTTATTAGTTAGCATAATATATGTAGCCATATAATATAAAAATAGTTAAGACTTATATAAAAAATATATAAAAGGCAGTAGTCAAAAGCCCTTAGGTAAGGTTATGTTTGTCACCTGATAATTGCAGCATGATATTTCCGAGAACAATGCAAATGATTAAAAGAGCTAAGTTGACATTGTAGGAAGAAACGCAAGTTTGCATGGGACCTGAGTAATTGGTGGGGAACATGTTGTGACCATCTGGACAATGGGTTGTTAATAACTGTGGGTAAATGACTGCACTGTAAAGAGTCCTATGATGTACTAAGTAAAAAATGTTTTTCATGATGTACTAAGCAGAAAATTGTTGGTGTTAAGACTTCCTGATGTAAAAAAGGTATAAAAATAAAGTCTGATGCTCGCTGGGCAGAGACAGTGCCTGCAGCTTCACTGAACTGCTGAGCCTCCTGTCTCTCATTCCCTCGCCGACCCTACACCTCCTTCAGGGATTCCCCCGGACCCGCCGAGGCTGGACCCCGGCAGATATAGAAAGTGGAATGGTGGTTGCCGGGGGGAAGGGGAGAATGGGGAGTTATTGTTTAATAGGTGTAGAATTTCAGTTTTGAACAGAGCTACTGAGATGGATGGTGGTACTGTCTGCACAATTTTATAAAGACGTTTAATACCACTGAAGTTTATATTTTAAAACAGTTATGATCATAAATTTTATGTTATATGTATTTTGCCACAATAAAAAAATTGGAAAAATTCTGTAGGTATTTTGTGAGCAGGAATATATTATTGAATTGTTTGTGCTAATTGTTTGTGCTAAGTTTTCATTTGTTAAATATAAACATTTAAAATATACCAAATATGTTTTTACAAAAAGAAACCATACCCATTATCAATTACTCTCCATCTTCCCCTTCCTGGCCCCTGGAAATCATTAATCCCTACTATGGATATTCCCGTATAAATGGAATCATATGAAATGTGGCTTTTTGGGTCTGGCTTCTTTCATTTAGCAGAATGTTTTCAAGGTTCATCTATATCAGAGCATGTAGCAATATTTCATTCCTTTTCCTGGCTACATATGTGGACTTTTAGGAGCAGATTCCAGCCTGAGAGATAGTCTTTCCCTCTGTGGATTTTTTCTTGAGGGGAGAACTTCGGCCATCTGAGCTGGGGAGCATGCAGCCTTTTCGTAGGAGGCCTCATTGCACACAGGCAGCCACATGGACCGAATTTTCTCCCTCTCTGTACACACTGCCTTTCCTCTATCCAGCTCGAGAGGCCCCCATAACAGTGGGGGCTGCTTTCAAACTCAGTCAGGATGTAATGGCCCGTCATCAGGTCTTGTTGTAATGTCACTCAGAAGTGTCATGATGCCAGTGGCTGATCTGAAATTAGTTCCCTTGCTTAAATATGAGATGTCATAGGGAAGAGATTCTGCCTGTCATTCTGCTATAGGTAACTGGATGTTGCCCTGTTTGTCAAACAAGCACGGTTCACTTGGTAGCATGCTTGCAGCACATGCAGCTGGGTCTGGGAGGTACAGGGACCTGTGCAAGCTGCAAGGACATCATTTCCTGCCCCGTTACAGAGCCTGGGCCCTGGTCAGGCGAGGATGGTGGGCCGCCGTCGTTCTTTTTTACCAGGATGTTGCTGTACTTTCCTTAGATTATAGTAAAATTGCCTCAAGCATGGAGATTCTCTAGCTGGAAAGCAGGGGTCCGGTTGGATTCATTCTAGACATATTTATTACCTGTCATGGTATAAAGGGGTAAGGAAGATCACTTTAAATTGTAAAACTCAGATCTCTTTTAATAGGTCACACTGGGTATTCAGATTTTGGATGACTTTTTCATATTTGTTACTCTCTAGAAATTCCTTTGCTACCCAATTTTCAGGGTTCTTCCTTGGAACAGATAATTATTCGCAAACCAGGAGGTCTTTTCTCACCCACGTTCATGGATAATTTGGCATGCTTTCTCGGAAAGTTCAGGTAGTGCTTAGCTGGGAGTGTCTGAAGGCTTGAGGCAGGGAGGAAGGAGATGAGCTGCAGGGGAGTAACCATGACCCGAGAGCAGGCCACAGTTAGTGGCAAAGGTGAGCATCATTTTCATCTAACGCATGAAGTTCTGTTGACGATTCTTGTTGAACATGGACTGAGAAGAGCATGTTGCACAGCGCTATTTGGCATCAGAAATTCATGGTGATGAGACCAGCAAGGCAGTGTTGCCACCATCCACCCTGTGGCATCTGTCCATTGCTGTTGGGCTCATACACTAGCCAAGCCCTTACCTTCTTCGTTTGCTGTGCATCAACCCTTACATATTTTCTCATTCAGCCTCCCTGGCAGACAGGAAAGGCCTGCGACACAGTGACATATAGAAAGCTTTTGCTTTTCTGATGAAAGGGGGAAATGTTGGCACTCTGATTTCCTTCTTCTGTTCCTTCACTGAGCATGCTATGATGTCTGGAACTACAGCAGCCTTCTTATGGCAGTCCTCTTGCTATAATAAGGACAGGCCAAGAGAATGCAGAGATGTTCATGCTAACATCACATCATTGAGCTGATGAATCAACACCATTGACTGCCTACTTCTAGGCTGCATGTCATTTGAGAAATATAAACCCTTATTTGTTTAGTCAGATACTTTCTACTTGCATATACTGCCAACTAATACAATTTATGGAATGAACTTTATTACAAGCCCATCCTCTAACTTACTAACACATATTTATTCTGAAATATCAACCACTTCACTATTATCTCTCTCCCATGTGTTTTGATACTGTCTGAAGTCTGTTTTTATTATCCCCACAGACTCTTTTCATGGAAACCTAATAGAGGTTTAAGTTTAAATTTGGGCGAAAAAGATTTGCTAAATTCATTTTGAAAGAAATATATTCATAAGTTTGTTTTCAAAATCTAATATGTGCCACTCTGTGTAGATAAAAGTGCTTCCTGGGGCAGTTGCCACCCACATGTGGCAGCCCTGATGCAGAAGCTGCTGGATGGTGTGCCAGGTCATGTATGAAGACAAGAATTTAGAAACCTGCAGTCTTGAGCTACCTAAGTGCCAGAGTATGAAGTAACCAAAGTAGAAGAAACTGGAGGCCTTTGTATTGATCTTTATCATACTAACCTACCTTTACAATTTTAAAGAAATTTATCCTTTTTAGAAGAAACAAGAGATCTCTGCTTTTGAAATTTTTGAATGAATCCCTTAAATGAGTGTCTGTGGTCTGTTTAGGAAAGTCTGGATAGTTGATACTTTTTTGTCTATTGAGGATATGGTCCATTGTATCATGTAGTTTCCTGTTTACTAAGACCTGCAGGAAATCTTTCTGGCTGATTATAGAGTCTTGAATATTTGTATCTGAGCAATTGTCTTATTTTAATCTCATAAATATCATTAAGTGATTTCATTGTCAATGGGCTATAGGTTTTTTGTTTTATTGGGTGCTTTTTAAAAAAAAGTTACTTAAAAAGATGCACAAATCTCATGGCATTAGTTCAAACTAGAAAAGACTGAGTTAAGTTGGTCAAATTTTCCTATGATAGCCAGGAGTGACTCTCTAACCAATAAATACACCCTCTGCTTTCACTTGATATTCTTTAGCATTAACACAAAATACAACATGTTAACTAATATCATGGGAATTTTCAAATTTTTATGTATTGTTATCACTAGTTTAAGGATTTTCATTAAAATGACAGACTTTTTTTTTGCGGTACTGGGGATTGAACCCCAGGGGAGTTTTACCTCCGAGCTACACCCCCAGCACTATTTTTTACACTTTATTTTGAAACAGGGTCTCATGAAGTTGCGGAGGGCCTCACTAAGTAGCTGAGGCTGGCTGCAAACCTGGATCCTCCGGTCTCCACCTCCCAAGTACTGGGATTACAAGCATGCGCCACCACGCCCGGCTAATGACAGACATTTAAATTGATGAACAATCCCCCAAAATATATAATCACCTTAACATGATAATTGAAGTTTTTACTCAGGTCAAATCCAAAGTGGGTGTTCCTGCCACCCAGACTCCTTCCAAAACATGGCTCCATCATCATCAATATGCAGTTCCCAAGACTGCCCTGCTGCTCTGCATCAAGCCTGTGCAAGAAGCATAGAGGATGGAGCTGGGAGGTGTTGGGAGTTGGAATGCTCATATTTCATTGGCTCAAACTCAGTCATATGGCCACCCTAAGTGCAAGGGAAACTGGGAAATGAACTCAAGCTCTGTGCCCAAGAGAATGTTTTGTGCAGAGGAATGTTTTGATGACGACCCAATCAAACTCTGCAACAATGAAAGAGATAATAAAGTACAAGAAAAAGAGTTTTACAGCCTAAGAGGGACAGAAAATTCAATTAATGAAAAGATAGGCTACACCCCCAGGGAAACTGCAGAATTCTATCTATTCAAATCATGTGTTAAAAAGTGAAAGAGGCTATGATAAAAATAGGGGTGAAATTTGAAAGACACTCTGGGGACAGACACATGACACACTCTTCCCCTGGTGACAGAGTAGGCAGAACCAACCCAACTATAAAAAGAAACCTAGCGTGTTAACCTTGTGCTCAGATGGAACTATCCTGGGAAAACATTTACATGTCTAACTGATAATCTGCACTGCAGTTCCAAATGGCTCCTGCCCCCTTGACTAAAGTGATTTTGCTTCCATGGAAGAGGTATAGAAAACAGATGATATAGAAGCCTATCAAACTCATAGTGTTTTTACTTTAGTGTTCAGTGTTCAGTTTTAGGAGTAAGTCTTCTTATCATTGTGATCAGTTTGTGTTTGTTATGTGTAAGATAACTGACCTTATGATTTTATTTTGAAATGATAGACTGATGCCCCATTTGTGATTTTCCCTTGAAAGCTAATTGAATGTGTTATTAAATGGTATTTGAGCCAGGTATGGTGGCAAATGCCTGTAATCTCAGTACTTGGGAGGATGAGACAGGAAGACCACAGGTTCAAGGCCAACTGCAGCAACTTAGCAAGATCCTCAGCAACTTAGTGAGATCCTGTTTCAAAATAAAAAATTAAAAAATGCTGGGGGTATAGCTCAGAGGTAGAACCCTCCTCAGTTCAATTCCCAGTTCCATACACACACAAATAGTATTTGAGCGTTCAAGAGAACCTAATTTACTATGTATACAAGCTAGTTATAGTACAAGAGTTAATTCAGATACAGAAAGATTTTTCTTGCTAGGTTTGTAAATGTTGCCCCATCAGGCATTTGAAGTGTTTCAGAAAATCAAATCTATTAAATTTGTAAAAAGTAGTTGAAAATATTTTAAGATATTTAATTGCACGTGTAAATGTGGTCAGTTGTTTAAAAAAATCATCTTTTTAAATTTATATGTTAATTGAATACTAATCAAACAAGGAAAAGCAATCATTTTAATTTTATATAAAAATTACTATATTTACAAATAGAATAACTAGCTTTACAGGTTAAGCTGGAAGACTTAAAACTAAATTTTAAAATGTTCAACTTTGAGAGGAGGATCCAAGATGGGGACAGAATAGGAGCCCCTGAACAAGCCTGTCTCAAAATCGCCTCAGTGGCTCAAAACTAAACATCACACAGCCATAGAAGAACCAAAACTCAATATCCAGTAACCCGAGTACAACTACACAGACACAGAATCTACTAGCTACAGAATCCCACAGAAAACTACAATCCCGGGTCGGCAGGATCAGTAAGGAGCCATCTTCCCCCGGACCCTACAGCCAGGGCTAATAGCTCCCAGCGCCACCAACAAATGGGGAGGAGAAACCTGAGCAGAATTGTATGAGTGGTGGGGCCAGCCCAGCATCAGATTGTGAATACCCTTCAAAGGCTGCCCTAGCCTGGGCTCCTGCCACAGCCGCACACTTTCCCTATACCGCACTACGAGCCCACTTGATCCCCAACACCCATGCATAGGACCCCACACCAGCCGAGACCTGGGCAACTCCCCATGCCCTGCCTCGACCAGCCGCGCCTTCCCGCACAAACCCGGCGGCCCCCCGCGCCCTGCCTCGGGCAGCTGCGACCCGCCTCGGACTCCAGCGCCCTCTTGCACGATCCAGGCAGCCTTCTGCGCCCCGCCTCGGATCCCCACGCCCTCCGGCGCTGCTACCTGAGACCCAGAGCCTGCACCTCTCTCACCTGCACGGGAGCCTCTGTGCCAGTGCTTCAGAGCCCGGATATCCTCTATCGCCGCCACCCGAGACCCGCATGACCCTCCGATCCGCCTCAGAGCCAGGGCATACTCCGGCATTGCCACCCAAGATCCAGGAGCCCGTGCACCTCCCTGAGGCCCGCACGCAATCCTCTGTGCTGTAACTCAGCGCCCGTGCATCCTCAGGTGCCGCCACCCAATACCCGGAGTCCTCACCCCCCACCCCTTGGGCCCGCGCGAGATACTCAGTGCTGCGCATCAGAACCTGGGCAACCTCCCGTGACACCTCCCCAGACCCAGAGCATGTGTGCACCCCTTGGGGCCCAGGCGCCCCTCAGCACCCGTGCCTCAGAGACCGGGCATCTTCCAGCACTGCCACCCACGCCTCGGAGCCCACATCCAACACCATGCCTCGAAGTGTGCCTCACGTGCCAACACCGGAACCTGCGTGTCCCCCCCCCACACACACACACACCAAGCACCGCCCAACCAGATGGGAGGGAACCACAGCCTGCAGCGTACTGACCCAATTGGGTCTACAGGGACCATCAAGAGGTCTTATTCATAGAAAGGAAGATGATGCAGAGGCAACAGAAACACAAAATGGAAAACACTGAAAATACGAGAATGAAGAACAGCGAGGAAACAAGAACCACAATGCATCAACAAGTGAGATTACTGATACTGACCTACAGGAAATGCAAGACGGAGAATTCCGAATTTTGATCTTCAGAATGATGAAAGGCCTCAAAGAAAGCATAGAGGAGATGAAGGAGGAAGTTGAGTCTCTAAGAAAGAATCAGAAAGAAACACAGAAGGAAATGAAGGAGTCAAATGAATTAGACTGCAGTAGAAACCAACTCTAGTAGGCTCGACCATATGGAAAACAGGGTATCACTCCTGGAAGACAGTTCATTCAAAACTGAAAACACAGTCAACAGTATACAGAAGATATTACAACAACACACCCTGGCCATCCAAGAAATACAGCACAATACAAGACGTCCTTATCTAAGGATAAAAGGCATCGAAGAAGGTTTAGAAGCACAGATCAAGGGTATAAGAAACCTCTTCAAAGAAATAATTTCAGAGAATTACCCGAACATAGAAAAAGATTTGGACATTCACATACAGGAGACATATAGAACACCGTTAAGACAGGACCAAAGAAGGACCTCCCCATGCCATGTAATAATTAAAATGACTAACATAGAGGCCAAAGAAAGAATCCTAAAAGCAGCAAGAGCAAAAAGAACAGGTGACATACAGGGGTAAAACAATAAAAATCACCCCAGACTTCTCAACCCAAGTCAGGAATGCCAGTAGGGATTTATATGAAGTACTCCAGACCCTGGAAGAAAACAACTTCCAACCAAGACTGATATATCCAGAAAAGCTATCATTTAAAATCGATGGAGAAATAAAAATGTTCCATGATAAACAAACATTTAAAGAATTCATGAGGACCAAGCCAACACTGGAGAAAATCCTAAAAGAAATAAATCACAAAGAAGGAAAAACAAGCAATTTTCAGAACCACAGGAGAGGTGAACTCCACCAGGTAGGCAACTAAACAGGGAGATTTGTCACTACAGCAAACAGAAAATAGAACTCAAAATGATAGGAAACAAAAATCATATCTCAATAATAACATTGAATGTCAAAGGACTCAACTCCCCAATTAAAAGGCAAGGCTGGCAATGTGGATTAAAAATCATAACCCAACTATATGCTGGTTACAAGAAACTCATCTTCTAGCCAAAGATACTCATACACTAAAGGTAAAAGGATGGAAAAAGATATGCCATGCAAACAGAGATCGAAAACAAGCAGGGGTAGCAACATTTATATCTGACAAAACGGACTTTAAGCTAAAACACATCAGAAGAGACAAAGAGGGTCGCTTCTTACTAATAAAAAGAACCATCCAACAAGAAGATATAATAATAGTAAACATTTGCACCCCAAATGTGGTGCACCCACATTCATAAAACAAATAGGGACATCAGATCCCAAATAGACCCAAACACAATAATATTGGGAGACTTCAACACACCACTCACACCACTAGATTGATCCTCCAGACAAAAGATGAATAAAGATTGTTCAGACCTAAAGAAAACCATAGACCAAATGGATCTAATAGACACATACAGATTACTTCAACCAGTAATACCTGGATACACATTTTTCTCAGCTGCCCACAGAACATACACCAAAATAGACCACATACTGGGTCACAAAGCAAGCACCAGCAAATTCAAAAGATGTGATATAATTCCCTGAATCTTCTCAGATCACAACGGAATGAAACTGGAAATTAACAACAGGAAGACTAAAAGTAATCACATAAGTACATGGATACTGAATGATACACTTCCGAATGAGGAATAGATCAGAAAAGAAATAAGGGAAGAAATAAAATAATTCCTGGAATTAAACAAAAATAGAGACACGACGTACCAAAATCTATGGGGCACTTTGAAGGCAGTGTTAAGAGGAAAATTTATAGCACTGAGTGCCCACATAAGAAAAACAGAAACATACAAATAAATAACCTAATGACACACCTCAAGGAAATTGAAAAACAGGAACAGTCTAATCCCAAAGCCAGTAGGAGGCAGGAGATAACTAAAATCAGAGCAGAAATTAATGAAATAGAGAATAAAAAATACAAAAAATCAACAAAACAAGAAGCTGGTTCTTTGAGAAGATTAACAAGATTGACAAACCACTAGCTAACCTAACCAAAAGAAGGAGAGAATCAACCCAAATTACCAAAATTAGAAGTGAAAAAGGGGATATCACCACTGATAGTCGAGAAATCCAGAGGATCATAAGAAACTACTTTGAAAACTTATATTCCAATAAAATCGAAAACATGGAAGAAATTGAAAGATTTCTAGACACATACAACCTAGCTAAATTGAACCAAAAGGATATAGAAAACCTGAATCAACCAATAGCAGGCACAGAGATAGAAACAGCAATAAAAAGTCTGCCATCAAAGAAAAGCCCAGGTCCAGATAGTTTTCCAGCCGAATTCTACAAAACCTTTACAGAAGAACTAAAACCAATACTTCACAAGCTATTCCATGAAATTTAAAGAGATGGAATTCTTCCAAATTCCTTTTACGAGGCCAACATCACATTAATACCAAAGCCAAATAAAGATACCTCAAGAAAAGAGAATTACAGACCAATATCATTAATGAACATAGACGCAAAAATTCTAAATAAAATACGAGCCATGCACATTCAAAACCACATTGAGAAAACCGTACAACATGACCAAGTAGGTTTCATCCCAGGAAAGCAAGGCTGGTTCAACATACGTCAACTTGAGATGGATCAAATACCTGAAAGTTAGACCAGAGTCTGTGAAATTATTAGAAGACATAGGTTCAAAACTCCAACATATTGGCACAGGTAGAAACTTCCTCAACAAGGCCTCCAAAGCACAGGAAATTAAAACAAGAATTAATAAGTGGGATAGCATTAAACTACAAAGCTTCTGCTCATCAAAGGAAACCACCAAGAGCCTAAAGAGAAAGCCTACGGAATGGGAGAAGATCTTTGCAAGCTATCCCTCTGATAGAGGTTTAATATCTAGGATATACAAAGAACTTAAAAGACTTTACACTAAGAAAACAAACAATCCGATCAAGAAGCAGGCAACTTAAATGAATAGACACTTCATGAAAGAAGAGATACAAATGGCCAATACATACATGAAAAACTGTTCAACATCATTAGCAATCAGGGAGATGCAAATCAAAACTACTCTAAGATTTCATCTAACCCCAATTAGAATGGCAAGCATTAAGAAGTCAAACAACAACAAATGTTGGTGAGGATGTGGGGAAATTGGGACTTTTCTACACTGTTGGTGGGATTGCAAACTAGTTCAACCACTGTGGAGATCAGTGTGGAGATTCCTCAGAAAACTGGGAATGGATCCACTATATGATCTGGCTATACCACTACTGGATATCATACCAAAGGGATTGAAACTAGAAAACTACAGTAATATATGCATACCCATGTTCATAGCAGCACAATTCACAGTGGCCAAATTATGGAACCAACCTAGATGCCCATCAACAGATGAATGGATTACAAAATTATGGGAAATACACACAATGGAATTCTACTCAGCAATAAAGAAGAACAAAATAACATCATTTGCAAGGAAATGGAAGGATCTGGAGAACATTATGTTAAGCGAGATCAGCCAATCACAAAAAAAGAAGGGACATATGTTTTCATTAATATGTGCAACCTAGGGAGTAGTGGGGACACACAAAGGACTGCATTTGATAATGGAGAACCCTCAGCGAGGCAAGGGAAGTGGTCCAAGGAAAGGGGAAGGGCAAGAAAGAAGCGAATCAGTGGAATTACTATCATAAACAATATGTACATGTGAGAATATACCAACATCATTCTCGGTACTTCATATGTGTGGGGGGAGGTGGGGGGGACACTAAGAGCTGTGTGCATGTATGTTAACATCAAATAGATATTCATTGTGATGTGAGACTCCTATGCATCAATAAAAGCATGTCAAAAAATCAATTAATTAATTAATTAATTAATTAAAAAAAGATTTCTGTAGGCTGAATTCAGCCTGCTGCCTGATTGGTGAAACTCCAATATAAGTCATGTTTAGTTTCAAAATAAAATAAAATGTTCAACTTTAATAAACGGAATATTAAAGTAAATTGAATATTAATTATAGCAGCTATAAGTAATTCATTTGCTCACAAATTAAATACTTAATAGGAGCAATGAAAGAGGAAAAGGAAGAGTGACAGACTTTCAATAAATAGCAGAAGTTACAATATTTAATATTGAACAAATTAGTTTCTTTCAAAGTGTCATATGAGCTGGGCATGGTGGTGCACGCTTGTAATCCCAGTACTTGGGAGGCAGAGACCGGAGGATCCGGGTTCGCGGCCAGCCTCAGGTACTTAGTGAGGCCCTCCACAACTTCGTGAGACCTGGTTTCAAAATAAAGTATAAAAAAAAAGTGTCATATGAGGCTAGAAATTGGCCCATGGTGTCTGCAGAAATAAAATACAATCTTTGGGCACCCATACCATAATTTGGAAATTTTAGAAAGGTGCAAGGGTCATTATATACACAACAAACTTTCACAGTCAACTACACAAACTTGGTTACGATAAAAGAAGTTAATATTTCTCCTAAATGGAATTCCTTCCTTCCTTCCTTCCTTCCTTCCTTCCTTCCTTCCTTCCTTTCTTTCCTTTTTTTTTCTTTTCTTTTTGTGGTACTGGGGGTTGAACCCAGGGCATTCTACCTCTGATTTACACACCTAACCCTTTTTATTTTATTTTGAAACAAGGTCTTGCTAAGTTACCATGTGCTGACCTTGAACCTGTATTCCTCCTGTCTCAGCCTCCTAAGTACTAGGATTACAAGTGTGCCACTGTACCCAGCATTTCTTTTCTTTTAATTGATGCATTGTAATTGTACATGATAGTGATATTGGTAATGATGCATTCATATATGTATATATATTCGGTCTGTTTCTTCCCCATACAAATTCAGGGAATTTTTGAGGGTAACCTTGTCTCACAGCTTGGCTTCACACTCTAACAAGAAGGCACGACTGGCTTTGTCCAAAGAACCACCTGACCTGAGCTGCCATGTTGCTGCTTTACCCACTGCAGGGAGGAGGTCCTGCCCACCTGACCCAGGAGCACTAACGAGTCTGAGGGGGAGCAGGACTGAGAAGGAAGCTGGGAGAACCCAAGAAGCCCAAGGTTGAGCTAGGATCCCTGGAGTAAGGGCCGTGCTTGGAAGGCCACTGCCTCAAAGGAAATGTGAGGCCAATGGGGGAGAGGCAGTGGGGCTGACAGTCAGAATTAGGGTCATTCTAGGAATTCTGTCAAGAGCAGAGCAAAGGAGAGCAGGGGCAGTGCCCAGCAAAAGGACATGGGTCTGTCCACGGTTCAAAATGGACATGAGGGCCCTGAGATGTCAGAGTAACTCTGGGACACAGAAAGGACAGGACTATGGCTACACCATCTTGGAAAGGTCTGGCCACTTGGTGCTGAGATCTAGAGCAGAACAGACACTAAATATAACCAGCACGCCACCAGCCAACGGGCAGCAAAAGGGACAGAGAGGCCTGTGGGGAAGTGGCTGCTCTGTAAGAACAGATGGAAGAGACATGTGGCATCCAATGCCTGCACATCTGTTGTAATAATTAGGACCATCTTAACTGGGAGCCAGGTGAAGGACAAGAGCAGCAAATGTGAAGTTCTGAGGTGCAGGGGAGAGAGCACAGTGCTGTGCCAGACTGCAGGGGACAGTGTGGCTGCAGTGCAGGGGTGGGAAAGGAAGAGGCAAGAAATGGGGCTGCATTAACAGAGCCTGGGCCTCTCTCCTCCAGATGACAGGAGTGCCACCACCGCAATTCAGAACCCCAAAACATGCCCAGACATTGCCAAATGACCTCGAGGAACTGAACCTTTGTGGGTGAAGACGACTGGCCTGGAATGTAAGCTCCATGGAAGATGGAACTTTCTGGTACACATGTCCAGCACCCCTTGAGTGGCACTGGAAAAGGAATCCCTGGAAGGATGGATGGATGGATGAATGGATACAGCAGTGGGAAAGTAGCAATACTTTTCCAAAATTCCCAAACCTTCCTGGATTATTGTGTCTCAAAGGTAATCAGCAAAATTATCTTTTTTTCTCCCTTCTTTTTTTTATTATTTTTTTATTTTATTAGTGCATTGCAATCATACATCTTGAAGGATTTCAGGGTGGTTGACGTATACATGCACTCATCAGTCAATTAGCCCTCCCCAATTTCCACCCCTCCTGCCTCCCGGCTCCCTCCTTCCCGTTTTCAGCATAGTAATTGACTTTGATATCTTTGTGTAAGTCCATCCTGTGCACCAGTTTGTTGCCCTCTCCTTCCCTCCTGTCTCCCACAGTTAGTTCACTTTCTTCACTCATCTAAGGTTTTCTCTCTTTGTCTGGAGTCCCTCCTGTGCGGGGTCGTGGCTCATCCTCCCATGATCTCAGTATTGGGGTACTCCAGGGCAGGGCTGGGGGCTTGCCCGCCCTGTGTCCCCAGTGCCAGGGTGAGGGGTTCTCCAGGGGCAGGGCCGAGGACTCACTTGCCCTGAGTCCCCAGCACGGGGGGTCTATGGGGGGAAGGCCCAGTGTTTGCCAACCCTGCATCCCCAGCACCAGGGGTCTGGGGACAGGACCAAGGGCTCACCCGCCCCATGTCCCCAGCACTGGGGGGAGGGGTTCTCCAGGGGTGGGGCCGAGGGTTCACCCACTCCACATCCCCAGCGCGGGGGGGGTCTCCAGGGGCGGGGCCCCAGGGCTCACCCGCCCCATGTCCCCAGTGCCAGGGGTCTCCAGAGGTGGGGCCAAGGTCTCACCTACCCCGCGTCCCCTGGCGCTGGGGGGAGGGGTTCTCTGGGGGCAGGGCTGAGGGCTCACCCACCCCACATCCCCAGCTCCAGGGGTCTCCGGGAAGATTGTCTTTGAAATAAGGAAAGATTCTAGG
The DNA here is from genome assembly GCA_004027185.1 of Glis glis. Classification (NCBI taxonomy): domain Eukaryota; kingdom Metazoa; phylum Chordata; class Mammalia; order Rodentia; family Gliridae; genus Glis; species Glis glis. Next base: position 14,277 of record PVJS01036479.1, read on the forward strand.
ATAAAAACTTTATTTGAAATTTTCTTTTCATTAAGATCCAGAGAATAACTTTCACCTCTTCTGAAGTCACAGTCTCTTACGCTTGCTTTTTAAATTTTTGATCATGTAGCCGGGCATGGTAGTGCACACCTATAATCCTAGTACTTGGGAGGCTAAGAAAGGAGGATCACAAATTCGAGGCCAGCCTCAGCAACTTAACAAGAGCTGTTGGAACCTAAGGAGACCCTGTTTTAAAATAAAAAATAAAATAGGGTGGGGGGTGTAGCTCACAGGTAGATTGCCTCTGGGTTCAACCTCCAGTACAAAAATAAATAAATAAATAAAATTTTTGATGATGTAATAGCAGTGAAAGCCTGATATCCATTCTTCCTTTCTCCCTCAGCAACAGAACCTCTAGTTGTTCAGTTGAGAATACAGATACTCTGACAACACACCTCAGTTCCCAGCTCCCCTTGCTAGGTGTGGCCCTGTTGCCAAGTTCTGATATGGGGCAGGAGTATCATGTGGAAACTTTTGGGAACTTTCCTTAAAAGGCATCTGGTGTCTGCACTTTGCCTTTCTGTTTTCTTCACCTCCCTCCCCTCATCTTGCTATCTAGGACCCAGATGTGGCCATCCCAGGCCATGAGGAGACAGCCCAGGCCTGGGGATGGAAGAGTAGGGAGTCGAACAGGTTTGCAGAGCTGCCACACCAGCCCTGGACTGCCTGAATGGACCTCACACAAGGCAGAAACAATCCCATGTTTTGTATAAGTCTCTCCTTTTTTTTTTTGGGGGGGGGGGTCTTTTACTTGCAGTCAAAACTAATTCTCAGTAATATAAAAAATAAAATTCTGGGCTGGGTTCAGTGATACACGCTAGTAATCCCAGCCTCTCGGGAAGCAGAGGCAGGAGGATTACGAGTTCAAAGCCATCCTCAGCAATTTAGCAAGACACTGTCTCAAAATAAATAAATAGGGCTGGGGGTGTAGCTCAGTGGCAGAGCATTCTGGGTTCCCCAGTACCCCCCCCAACAAATCTGTTCTATTGTATCTCACCCACCCTGTTAAAAATATTTGTAATTTCTCTCTCATCTATTCTTTCTTCCCTGTGATTTTTCCATAGGTAGCTGATAAATGATCTCTGAACATCCTGGCTGAACCATATCACCTCCCACCTGCTACACAGGTTGCAGGCCTATGTGTGAGAATCTTCAGTGCCTTCTCATTTCCCGCAAAGCAAAGGCTACCTCTTTGGTTTGATGTGTCTCCTAAGGGCTCCTGTGTTGAAATTTAATTCCCATTGTGAGATATTAAAAGGGTGGAAGCTTAATCCAACTTGGTGTTTAAAGGTGATTAGGATTAGATAAGGTCAGCTGGATGGAGTCCCCATAATTGAATAGCAGTGGCTTTAAATGAAGAGATAGAGCCCAAAAGAGACATACACACATGCTCCCTGTCTCTTGCCATATGATGCCCTGTGCCTCCTCAAGACTCTACCAGTAAGAATGCCAGCACCAGATGCAGACCCTTACCCTTGGACTAGACTCATGAGCCAAAGAAAACCTGTTTTCTTTATAAAGTTTCCCAGCCAAAGGTATTTCATTATAGTAATAGACAGCAGACTAATACAACCAGAATAGAAGGTCTCTGCAACATGTGTTCATCCTGCCTTTCCAGGTTTCTCTCCCTCCACTCCCTCTGCTTGGCTCAGATGGACTCTCTTCTCCTGAAAGGCCAATTTCCATCTCTGCCTGTCAAAGTTCTCCCCATCTTTCATGATCCATATTAAATGTCACCATTCCCTTGTGGATTTTCCTCCTTTCCTTCAACAGAATGGATCCCTCTCTATGCTACGTCCGTGGTACCATGAATCTCTCACCTGAGATTACACTCTGTGGTGGCTTTTCATTATTCTATCTTTATTTTACCTCTATCCTACACAGCAAGCTTTGTAAAAACATAAATAAATCTTATTCATTGGTGTAATCTCTACTGCCTTTACATAATTTCTGTTTAAGATAGATCCTTAACAGTGATTTGTAAATTTCTTGGCACAGAAAGATACTGATACAGCTCATTGCTGGTAAGTTTGAGTTTAATGTTCAATCTCTCTCATATCTTCCAGTTCCTCTTGAAACAAAGCCCTTGACATTGGTGAAGGTAATCAAATACTATCTTGCATATTTGTTGTCTTTTATTAAATCGTAGCCCCCAATATAAGAGACTGTGTGTGTGTGTTTGTGTGTGTGTGTGTGTGTGTGTGTGTGTGTGTGTGTGTGTTATTGGGGATTGAACCGAGAGGCACTCTACCTCGAGCTACACCCCAAGCCCTTTTTAATTTTTTTGTTTTTGAAACAGGGTCTTGCTAGGTTGCTGAGGCTGGCCTCGAACCTGCAATCTTCCTGTCTCAGACTCACAAGTACTGGGATTACAAAATTATTTTCTATTTTCCCTCCCTTCCCCACATTCCCCACCTCTCTCCCAGTGGTTCTTAGCTCAATGCCACACTCGCTGAATTATTTAACATACTTGTTGAAGTCATGAACAAATCAAGTCAAGGTCACTCTTTTTTGACACTGTTCACATTTTCTTTTTCTAATACTTGTTTTCCTTTTCCATGTGTAGGGCCTTCCATTCCTGATGCTCTCAGCTTTCTTCTGCCCAGTTGCTCAAGCATCATTCATCTGGGATCATTCTCAGCTCCACCCAGAGTGCTCAACAATCCAAAATAAGAAATAATCCAGCCTTTCTCTAGTCTCCATACAGTGAAAATCTGGTGTAGTACCTAAGGGCTTGAGGTACTGAATTCTTAAAGGATATGATCACAACTGAGAGCTTTTGGATAACTACATAGATGTTTTTAAATAAGAAAAACTGCTATGAGGGCCCCTGACCAGGAGGATATCTGCCAAGAAGTCAAGGTTACTGTTTCCCAGCTGGTTTCCTCTCCACTGGTGGCTTTGACCAAAGGTATCATCTTTATGATCAGTCTTCTGGTGTGAGCATTTACTTGGTTGTATGTCCTGCCTAACTTTGGGATATCGTTACACTACAAAAGTGTCTCTCTTCTTTCTAATTTTGAGTTACATTAGCCTAAGGCTAACCATGCCTGACCCCTTCTTCATTGTCTTTCCCCATCAACTGTAGAACCATATGGTTGGGATGGGAGGAGGGATCCAGAGCAGTCCCCCCCAAATGAGAACTAACAAGAAAACATCCTCATTTGCTGTGCCAGATGCCATGGCAGTGACTTTGCATGCATCATACATCATGTCATGTCTGTCTCCCAGTAACCACAGGTCACATGCCTAGTAAATGGTAGAGCCAAAACCCAGACCCAGGCAGCCTGCTGCAGCACCCTCACACTGTAACCCACTGTTTATAACAACCCTGTGCAAACCGAAAGGCAGTGTACTGAGGTCATATGCAAACAGTTTAGACCAAGAAGGAATGGTTTCTTCCTGCATTGCTTTTACATATTTCTATTTTGGTGGGAGGTGTTTCCCAAGGCCATAGAGAATGTGAAAAATGAAATCAGTCTCTTTTTAAAGAAACTCACGAGGAACAAATGACTCTGGTCAGGCTGCTCCTCTCTCTCTGGTCAACTTCCTGGCAGGAAACATAACATTGCCTGTAGCAAGCACAAGAGATTGGAGAAGGAAAAAGTGTTGGACCTTGCCTGTGTCATTTGGTTTCTTGTTTTTCTCTCTGATATTTGCATAGGTATATTTTCAAAATGCTTTTAGGAAATATTTTGTTTCTTTTCCGTGAGACAAGATTTATGTTGCTGAGTGATGGGCCACAGGAATAGCACAGGATTGGTCAAGCTACCTGGATATATATAAACTCCGTTACTTCCTCTCTGAGGTCTGATCTGTGCCCCTCACCCATCCACTTAGAAACAAACATCCCCCTTTCCTTTATGCTCCCATCCGCCTCCTACCTGTCTTGTGGCGCTTGGTCAGGCTTATTTGTGTGTAGGCCTAATTCTCTGAGACTGTCAGCTCTCTGGAGACAGGAGCTTTGTCTGCCTCCTCTTTGTCCCAGTGCATCCAAGGTGCCCAGCACATAGCAGCCACTCATAGGGGCAGGCAGAATGAATGCGCAAACAGTGACAGCTTAGGAACTGACCAATTGCAGAGATGAGCTCAAAACTCTTGGTAAAATTTAGCTGTCCTGGTGAACTAAAACTAAAGAGCTAGACCCATCTAAAAGAAGTTGATGAATCCGTTAAAGAAGACAGAAGGAGCAATTTTAGCATTCAAACCTTAATGCTTAAAGACTATAATCACCAAGAAAGCCGTGGGAGAAAAAACACACACAAGGATATTATATAAAAATAAAAATTAAAAAAAATCCTGCACTTGATTAACATAAGCCTTATTTTAATGATAGAAAGAAAAGCACCAGTGATGGTAATACCAGACATTTGGAAAAACCCCCATGCCTAGGGACCTCATAGCAAGATTTCTAGGCTCAGGAATGAGATTGGTAAAATACCAGAATAAGCCTAGCAAAAGCATTTCTCCATTTTAAGACAAAGCCCAGAGATGAAGACCACAAGAACGTCAGTGTTTGCCAAAGTCAAGTCCCACTGGGCTTTGTTTTTCCATGTGTGCCCTTGATGCAGGGGAGAGATTGAATGCAAACAGGACTCACAGAGGGATGTGAAAAACCGAAAAAAATCTCACTTCCCAAGATAAAAAAGAAAAAGCAGAAAAGCAGAAAGCAAAGCAGTATGAGCAAAACTGAAGAGTAAAACACGTGCAATGCTGTGTTCCCCAAGTCAGGGGTTTGACCTTTCACATTTTGGGGAGTACGTTCGTGTATTTATGCACAAACCACGAAGGGCACCCCATTGGCTCATTGCCAACTGCCAATAGATCATTGTAGCAAATTAGATAACAAAAGGTGTAAGGACATAGAAGGACTAAAGGATCATTCTAACCAGTACTCAAAACTATCAAGGTCCAGAAAAACAAAGCAGGTCTGAGAAACTGTCACAGCCAAGAGGAGCCTAAAGAGACATGGGGACTAAAGGTAATGTGGTATCCTGGATGGGATCCTGGAGTAGAAAAAGAATATTAGGTAAAAACTAAAGCGATCTAAATAAAGCATGGACCTTGGCTAATAATAATGCATCAATATTGATTCTTTAATTGTGACAAATCTACCATACTGATATGAGATGCTTCTATAGAGGAAAGGGGAGGGGTGGTAATAGGAAAGCTCTGTTCCACCTTCATAACTTTTCTGTAAATTCAAAAGTTGGGCTGGGGTTGTGGCTCAGTGGCAGAGCACTCGGGGCTAGCCTCTGTGAGGCCCTGGATTCCATTCCTAGCACCACAAACAACAAACTATTCTTTATGGGGAAGAGGAAATGGGGAGATGTTGACCCAAATTGCAGTTATGAAGAATGAGTCTAGGGATCAAATGTCTAGCATGAAGTCTATAGGTAATGATATGGTATTGCACAGTGGAAATTTGCTAAGAGAATAGATTTCAGGCACTCTTACCACCCTACCACCAAACACAAGAAACAAGGTAACTGAGAGGAGAGGAATATGCTGATCTGTTAGATTACAATAATCATTTCTCTGTGCATATGTATACCAAAATATCATGTTGTACACCTTAAATATGTACAACAATTTTTCATTTGAAACTATATTTTTAAAGAAAGAATCATTCATTCTGGGAACATTTAGTAAGCGCCTACACACCCGTGGGGCACTGTGCCAGGAGCCGCACTTGGAATTTGGAGTTTGAGGGAGTCTGCATGCCCAAACTAGCCCATGAGCTCACTACAACTAGGGCTAGGGAAGCACACTGTACCCTAGACCTTACCATAACCTAAGTCAGTTTAATAAATCTCACAGCGAGTTTCCAAGTGAAACTCGCTGTGAGATTTATTAGGCATTAATTTTTTTAATTAAAAAGGAAGAAAGGGGAAAAAAAGAGGATGGTGTTTGTTTTTGAAAAACCGAGTCAGGTGTGGTGGTACACGCTTGTAATCCCAGGACTTGGGAGGCTGAGACAGGAGGATCACAGGTTCGCAGTCAGCCTCAGCAATTTAATGAGACCCTGTTTCAAAATAAAGAATAAAATAGGGCTGGGGGTGTAACTCAGAGGTAGAATGCCCCTGGGTTCAATCCCCAGTACCACAAAAAAAAAAAAAAA
>PVJS01036480.1:7561-20534 GCA_004027185.1 Glis glis
ATCTGCAATCCTCCTGTCTCAGCCTCCCAAGTACTGGAATTACAAGTGTGCACCACCATTCCTGGTCCAATTTTTTTTTTTTTTTTGCGGTACTGGGGATTGAACCCAGGGGTATTCTACCTCTGAGCTACACCCCCGGCCCTATTTTTCATCCTTTATTTTGAAACCGGGTCTACACGAAGTTGCGGAGGGCCTCACTAAGTAGCTGAGGCTGGCCGCAGACCCGGATCCTCCGGTCTCCGCCTCCCAAATACTGGGATTACAAATGTGCGCCACCACGCCCCGCTCCAGTTTTATTTTTTATTTGGAAACAGGGTCTTGCTAAGTTGCTGAGAGCCTCACTAACTTGCTGAGGCTGGCTTCAAACCTGAGATCCTCCTGTCTCAGCCTCCCAAGTCCCGGGATTACAGGCGTGTATCACCACACCCAGCCAACCCCAGACCTTTTTATTTTTTGTTTTGAAACAGGGTCTTGCTAGGTTACTGAAATACTCTCTACATTGCTGAGGCTGTCTTTGAACCTGTGATCCTCTTGTGTCAGCCTCCCAAGTACTGGGATTACAGGTGTGCACTGCCATACCTGGCTGATTTTAGTTAATTTAAATTTAAATAATCACATGGAGCTCACAGTTCCCATAATGCACAGCACAGGATCCAGTTTAAAGGTTTAATTTTATAGCTAGAAAACTAAAGCCTGGAGACAATCATAGTCAAAGACTTGCTAGTGACATGACCAAGACACCTGTTTTCTTCCCTGGGCGGGCTCCTCCCACCATCAGTGCTCCCAAGTGGTGTGTAGGGAGGTGTTTGTCAAGATCTCCTTAGACTACACATACTCGCTAAGGAAAGGGCTCTGTTACTCTTTCCATAGCCATCTCAGTGTGGCCTTCTTATAACAATGACTAACAGTTACTGAGCACTTGCTGTATGCCAAGGACATTATATGCAGCATCTCATTTAATGCTCTCACTAACACTATGAGGTAGATATAATGTAAGCTGCTCTGAGAAATTAGATAACTTGCCCCACGTCATACAATTAGTAAATGGAGGAGCTGGGATTTGAACCCAGGCAGCCAGGTGTCAGAGCCATGCCTTGCATTACCGGGCTGTGCAGTCTCACTGAGGGTAATGATGCTGCGGAGAGGCTCCCTGGAAGCTAATCTAACATGCCCAGCTTCCTTGCACCAGGTTTGGCAAGGCTGGAGATGGTGGAGTATGACTGGATGTAGGGCAGGAAGTTTCATTTTCATCAGTGAGAACTCAAATTGTTCAGCTAAGTACACAATTGCTATTGACTTTTCATGTGCATCATTTCATCTGATCACCAATTATTTTGAAAATGAGTAAATTGAGTTTCAGATAGGTTAAGTGACTTGCCCAAGGTTATTCTGTCTTGAGAAGCAGAGGAGGGACTTGAGCACAGGTCTTTTTTTTTTTTTTTTTTTTTTTTTGCGGAACTGGGGATTGAACCCAGGGGCATTCTACCTCTGAGCTACACCCCAGGCCTATTTTTTATTCTTTATTTTGAAACCGGGTCTCACTAAGTTGCGGAGGCCTCACTAAGTAGCTGAGGCTGGCCGCGAACCCGGATCCTCCTGTCTCAGCCTCCCAAGTACTGGGATTACAAGTGTGTGCCACCGCACCCTGCAGATCTAATCAATTCTTAAAGGTCCCACCTTGCAACACTGTCGTGTTGGATATTAAATTCCCAACACATGTATTTTGGGGAACACATTCAAACCATAACAAATGTAATTGTATAATGGATACTGCGCTGGGAACAGATCTTATTTCTTAACCCTCTGACATTCTTCTTCCATTTTGTTTGGTGAAGTTATTGCTTGAGAGCCTCATTCTTCTCTGAACACCCACACAAGTCTGGAATCACTGATATCCCAACACTTTCCATTTGACTCTAAGTTCCATCAGGGCAGCGTCCTTGCCTGACCTAGCACTATGGTATCTCTGGTGCTCAGCATAGGTCCTGACATGATAGGTACCCAACAAGCATCAGCTGAAGTAGTGAATAAATGAATGCAAGAGAGTGGGCTCCCGGGAACCTGGAGCTCTGGTCCTGCTCTCAGTCATCCCATCCCATCTCATCTTCATGGTGGCACCAGTTAAGAGATGACCTGGGTTTGAATTCCAATTCCCTTCTCATTAGCCTTGGGCTTTGAGCAAGTCATTTAATCTTTCTAAACCTCAATTTTCCTATTTTTTACAACTGACTAGATAATAGAACTTATTTTAACAGGCCATTGGAAAGATTAGAAAAAGTATGTAGAAGCCGGGCATGGTGGCACATTCCTGTAATCCCAGGACTCGGGAGGCTGAGACAGGAGGATCATAGGTCCAAGGTCAGCCTCAGCAAGTAGTGAGACTCTCATCAACCTGGCAAGACTTTGTTTCAAAAATAAAAATAAGCCGGGCATGGTGGTGCATGCTTGTAATCCCAGTACTTGGGAGGCAGAGACTTGAGGATCCGGGTTTGCAGCCAGCCTCAGCTACTTAGTGAGGCCTTCCGCAACTTTGTGAGACCCGGTTTTAAAATAAAGTATAAAAAATAGGGCCAGGGGTGTAGCTTGGAGGTAGAATTCTCCTGGGTTCAATCCTCAAGGCTAGATTATGTGTAGAATGTGAAAATGCCTTGTAAATAATTTACTAGTAATATAAATTTCTCACACTCTGAAGGGAATGGAGGGACAGAAACAAGTCTACTAATAGGGCCAGGTGGAGGAAAGTAGGAGGACTGAGAGGGCATATTCAGCTGCGCTTGTTAAACGTTCAATACCTGGCCTCCTCATCATGCCCCCAGCCCAGGGATGACTGGATTCCTGGATCAGGGGCTTAGAGATTCAAGAACCACCTGGAGAATCCAAGGAAAGGGCAAGGAGCCAGCATTAAAAGGACAGCAAAGCCCCCTTACCACTGTCTGAAGGTTCATAGCGGTCGATGAGTTCCAGAGCCAGGTCTGAGGCTCGGTCTTTTTCTTTCTGCTCCTCTCGAAGGAAATCCACAAATTCCAGAAGGGTCAGCTTCTGCCCATCAGATGAAAAGTTTTCAAACAGTTCCTGCACCTCTGTACGCTTAGTCAATGCCTGATAGAAGTGTACAAATTCATCTCCTTCCAGACTACCAGACTGAGATATGTCTGCTGCCTACAAGAGAAGGTTTGGGGAAGAGTGAGTGAACAATTTCTTTGTGCGTCACTGGGAATTGAACCAGTGACATTCTACCTCTGAACTATGGCCCCAGCCCTATTTTATTTTTTATTTTGAAGCAGGGTCTTGCTAAGTTGCTGAGAGTCTCGCTAAGTTGCTGTGAGATTGGTCTTGAACCTGCTATCCTCCTGTCTCAGCCTGAATGAACAATTTTTTTTTTCAGTACTGGGGATTGAACCCAGGGGCATTCTACCTCTGAGCTACACCCCCAGCCCTATTTTTTTTTATTTTGAAACAGGGTCTCACTAAGTTGAGGAGGGCCTTACTAAGTACCTGAGGCTGGCCAAGAACCTGCGATCCTCCTGTCTGAGCCTCCCAAGTACTGGGATTACAAGCATGCGCCACCACACCCAACTTTGAATGAACAACTTAATAGGAAATTTAATGTTCTTCACTTGCCCTGTTAGAGCAACCTTACTGACAGATTCAAATATACTTCCACAGAACTCCTGACATTTTGTGTTCATAGAAGAAGCCACTGTAAGCCGAGTATGGTGGTGCACACCTATAATCCCAGTACTTAGGAGGCTGAGACAAGAGGATCACAGGTTCGTAGTCAGCCTCAGCAACTTAGTGAGGCCTTCCACAACTTAGTGAGACCGTGTTTCAAAATAAAAATAAAATAGGACTGGGGGTGTAGCTCAGAGGTATAATACTCCGGGTTTAATCCCCAGCACCAAAAAAAGTCACTTCAGTGAGCAAAAAAACAAACTTTCATAAGTATAATTTAGGCCAGGTGTGGTGGTGCACGCTTGTAATCCCAGTACTTGGGAGGCTGAGACAGGAGGATCCGGGTTCGCGGCCAGCCTCAGCTGTTTAGTGAGGCCCTCCACAACTTAGTGAGACCCTATTTCAAAATAAAAAATAAAAAATAGGGCTGGGGGTGTTGCTCGGAGGTAGAATGCCCCTGGGTTCAATCCCCAGTATTAAAAAAAAATAAGTATAATTTAGTAGCAAAGTAACTTTTCACCAGCAAGAGTTTTACCTTCCAAAGGTCCCTAAAAGGTCTGAAGATACCTCTTCTCTGTACTCACATTCCAGTTGGGGTTTTGTACTAGGTACCTGTGAAATTCTGGCCATGAACAGAGAGGTCCTTGAGGCTCAACATAACATATTATTATTTACCTTTCAGAGGATTATGACTCATCTTTCCAACAAGACTGAATGGCAAGAATCATTCCCTGTACTTCCCACTGACCCTGTCACGGTGCGAGGGCGCCCAGTAGGGGTTTAACAAGTGAATGTTGTTGATTGGTGTCAGAGACCTTCTGGGCAAGCAAAAACGTGAACAGCTCCTGCAAATCCTTCCCCAGCAGACTCACCTGAAAAAGACTGAAGGCATAATCAGGATCCATCTCCACATTCATCAAGTGCAGCAACCGCTGAACTTCTTGGAAACTCATCCGACCATCCTGGTTTTTGTCTCCACGCTGGAACCAGTCACTCAACCACCTGAGTCTGAGTCAAGGCAAAAGCGCTGTATGTGTGTGTTTGCGTGTGCAGATGTGCGTGCAAGTTCATCCATTGGCATCTCTCCCCTCTTTGCTGCCAGTCTCTCTCCCATGCCAATCCATTCTCCACACAGCTTCTAGAACAAAATAATCTCTCTAGATAACTAACGTATCTTGTCATTGCATGGTTCAGGTGCCTGCAGGGACCTCCCTGTTGCCTGCAGAAAAAAACCTTCTTTGATCTGGCCCAACCCAGTTTTCCCAATTTATCTCTGTCCTCCTTGTGCTATAGCCAGACTCAGCAACTCCCTGCTTTCTGTCTTATGTCTCATTCTCTCTCCCGCTCTTCAATCTCCAGTCTCTAGACCTGTACACATGCTGTTCCCTCAGACAGAAGTGCCTTTCCCTCCTCTTCTCTTCATGCTCAAATTATACTCTGTGTGTGTATGTGTGGTACCAGGGATTGAACCCAGGGGCGTTCTACCTCTGCGCTACACCCCTGGCCCTATTTTTTATACTTTATTTTGAAACTGGGTCTCACGAAGTTGCGGAGGGCCTCACTAAATAGACAGAGAGAGATAGGGAGAGAGGTAGAGAGAGAGAGAGAGAGAGAGTTGAGGCTGGCCGCGAACCCGGATCCTCCGGTCTCCGCCTCCCAAAGTACTGGGACTACAAGCGTGCACCACCACGCCCGGCTATAACACTTCTTTTGTACTTAAATTATGTACCCAATTCCATCCTGTTCACTAACTGAACCAATATCAGTGTCTCATTAATCTTTTTATCCCTAAAGGTTGGCACAGCACTTGATACATTCTGCTTAATAGATGGCAAATGAATAAATAAAAGAACTGGAATACAAGCCAGGCGTGGTCGTCCATGCCTATAATCCCACTACGTGGAAGGCTGAGACAGAAGGATCTCAGGTTCAAGGTCAGCCTTAACAATTTAGTGAGACCCTCAGTAATTTAGCAAGAACTTGTTTCAAAATAAAAAAAGGGATGGGGATGTAGAATGCCCCTGGGTTCAATACCCAGTATTGAACAAAACAAAAAACCCTGTTTTGTACAATCCAGGAATCTTGAAGTGAGTCTGTATCACTGAGCCCTCGAAGGAGCTGCCTCCCATCCCTCTCGTAGTGCTGCCCCCAGAATCTTCTGTTCAGCTCTCAGGAGCAGCACCTTGTTTGCACTTCTGCCTCTCACTGCCCCTTCCTCCAAATCCTGGGAGTCCTGATTCATGCCAAACTGCCTGGCTAAGTCTTTGCCATCCCTAGCATCCATTGGCCTGAGTCACACATTGGCCTGCCCATACCATCTGCACACTTTGGCCTCCCTATCCCCGTGCCCCTTCCCACTTTCCCTATCCTGTAGCATCTAGACCCCAAATCCCACCCTGACTCCATCTTGTTGATACTGGTCCAGCCGCTCCTGGTGGTCCATGTTGGTGACAAGGTCCACCAAAAGCTGGAGTCCTCGCATCCAGTTCTGCGCCTCCTCAACACTGTTGGCCACCAGGTCCAGGTTGGAACGGCGGCCGTGGAAGACAATGGTGAAGCCCTGCTCCAGGGGGAATTCATCTGCCAGGCTGCGCAGCAACTCAGAATCTTGGCCCTTACGCAGTGTCTCCACGTCAGAGATTGAGACTGCCAGAGAAGAAGCAGGTGGGAGCACTGAGGAAAGGAGTCCGACAGGTTGCAGGGGCAAGGACCAGCAATGAAAGTGGCCTGCTCTGGTATAACAGGCAAGGCGGAGTCAGAGCCTGTCCCTGGAGGTAGCCCATACTCCCCCTGCCCCTTATAGCTGTGGCTCCCGAGGACCTCTGAGAAAGCTGGGAGCCCTGAGGAACACAGTTCAAAACCCACTGACTCTTTCTTATTTTACATTGTAGGAGGAGCCCCAGCCTCTGCAAGCTAATCACAAAAGGCTTTCTAACAGAGACCCCAGGGATTCAGGAGTCCACGCGAATCATCGCTGTTTTTATAGGCAACTTGACAAGGGGCCTGTGCAAGAAGTGGCAAGACCTGGCTTCCAGACACCAGCTGGCAGTGTAACACAGACCAAAACAACTTAACCCTTCTGTGTCTGTGTCTTAAATAATGGATGGTCCCTTCCAGGGTCAGACTCAATGGTGATCACAGGAGGACCGGCAAGGATGACAAATGAAACACACTTGAAGGGTCGAAATAGTTACATGAAAGCAGTATATGCCCTACAGGTTTGAGGTTCTCCTCTTTCCAGATGTCTAGGAGGGAGCCAGAGAAATTCTTCTGCCCCCTTACCTCAGCTGGGAATGATGTGGATCATGAGCTTTGATTATATCTCTAAAGCAGACTCTCTTAGATGTATCCTGTGATCAAAATTTTAGAAGCATCAGCTGGGCATGGTGGTATACGTTTGTAAACCCAGTACTTGGGAGGCTGAGACAGAGGATCGCAGGTTCCAGGACAGCCTCAGCATGTAGTGAGACTCTCATCAACCTAGTGAGACCCTGTTTCTTTTTTCTTTTTTCTTTTCTTTCTTTTTTTTTTCTTTTGTGTGTGGGTCTCACTAAGTTGCAGAGGGCCTCACTAAGTAGCTGAGGCTGGCTGTGAACCTGCAATCTTTCTATCTCATTCTCCCAAGTACTGGGATTACAGGTGTGCACCACCACGCCTGGCTAAGACCCTGTTTCAAAATAAAAATAAAATAGGGCTGGGGTTTAACTTGGAGATAGAATGCCTCCCAGGACCACAAAAAAAAAAAAAAGAAAGAAACAGGGTCTCATTAGGTTGCCGAGAGTCTTGCTATGTTGCTGAGGCTCTCCTTGAACCTGTGATTCTCCTGTCTCAGCCTCCTATGTACTAGGATTACAGGCACTGAACCACCACCATGCCAGCTTTTTTTTTTTCCATACTAGAGATTGAACCCAGGGGCATTCTATTTCCAAGCTACACCCCCAATCCTTTTTATTTTTTATTCTAAAAGAGGGTCTTGCTAAGTTGTTGAGGGTTTTGCTAAATTGCCCGGGCTAGCCTTGATCCTCCTGTCTCAGCCTCCCAAGTACTTGTATTACAGGCATGCATCACTGCTCCTGGAAGCCAGGGCTTTAATACAGGCAAGCTGATGCCTAAGATCATGGTCTTATGGTAATAATAATAACAAAAAAGGATAACAACAAGATATAACCTGTGCTTAATTGAGCCTGTATGATGCCAGGACTCTCTTAAGCCCTTTATATGCAATAGCCAAGTGTGTGTGTGTGTGTGTGTGTGTGTGTGTGTGTGTGTGAGATTGGGAATTGAACCCAGGGGCATTTTACCTCTGAGCTACATCCCCATTTATTTTGAAACAGGGTCTCACTAAGTTGCCAAGGGCTGGCCTCAAACCCGTGATCTTCCTGTCTCCACCTCCCAAGTACTGGGGTTACAAGTGTGTGCCATTGCAGCTGGCTCCAATAACTAATTGAATCATTATAATGGCCTTACAAAGGCAAGTCCTGGTTATGATCTTATCATGCCACAGGTGGGACATCACCAACACTGTGGTAAGATGACCCAGGTCCCTCCCCTGCCCTCAGGCTGCCAGCCTCCTCAGGGACCTATCCACCCACATGCCACCCCCAGCTGTCCAGGTCACTCACAGGTGGGCTTGGCACTGCCCCTGGCCTGCCGTGCGTGCCAGACTGTCATGCCATCATTCTGCAGTCGGAAGTATCTTAGCTTCTTCCAGCTTTTGGACCTCACCTTGCGCATCAGCGTGCCTTCTTGCATCAGCAGCAGGTCCTGGTCAGTGGTCAGCCCTGGGTCAGGAAAAGCAGGGGCCAGGGAGCCAGTGGGGAAGGTGGAGGGCCCAGAAGGAGCTCCGGAGCAGGGCTTTAGCCCTCTCCCCTTCCCTGAGCTGTCTGTCCCCCAAGCCCTTTCCCCAGCAGGGTTACTCACGGCCTTGAATCTGGGACGCCATCAGCCACTGCTCCACCAGCTGGCGCCAGAATCACCTACAGGAAGCAAGAGAAGGAAACTGGTATTCCCTTAGTGCCCACTATGTGTCAGGCACTTCATCTACATGGTCTATAGCTATTTTTTACTTCTAATTTGAATTTGGGACTCGGAGGATTAGGTAGGCTAAGAAACCTACTTCAAATTGCATAAGGATCAGAATTTTTTAAATATATATTGGGGCATCTACCTCCGAGCTATATACTCCCCGCCCTTTCTTTTAAAGTTTGAAACAGAGCCGGGTGTGGTGGTGCACACCTGTAATCCCATTACTTGGGAGGCTGAGACAGGAGGATCGCAGGTTCAAGGACAGCCTCAGCAAGTAGTGAGACTCTCATCAACCTAGCAAGACCATGTTTCCAAATAAGAAATAAAATTGGGGCTCGGCGTGGTGGCGCACACTTGTAATCCCAGTACTTTAGGAGGCGGAGACAGAAGGATTCGGGGCCAGCCTCAGCTCTCTCTCTCTCCCTGTCTCTCTCCCTCTCTCTACCTAGTGAGGCCCTCCGCAGCTTCGTGAGACCCGGGTTCAAAATAAAGTATAAAAAAATAGGGCCAGGGGTGTAGCACGGAGGTAGAATGCCCCTGGGTTCAATCCCCAGTACCGCAAAAAAAAAAAAAAAAAAAAAAAAATTGGGCTGGGGGTGTAGCTCAAAGGTAGAATGCCTCTGGGTTCAATCCCCAGTACCATAATAAAAAAAAAGGTTTGAAACTGGGTCTCGCTAAATTGCTGAGGCGGTCCTCAAACCTGCAATTTTCTTGTCTCCATCTTTTAAGTACTGGGACATGGTGTGTGCCACCATGCCTTGCTAAGGCTTAGAATTTAAACCCAGATATATTTGCTCCCAGAGCCTCTGCTATTTCCCATGGCCATCTCAAGGGAAGGGTACACAGGTCATCTGCCAAACACCCTACCCAACACCCAACAACCCACTAGGTAACCTCACTCTACACTCTGCCCACTCCCCATCACCTCATTATTAGGGACAGCATCTTGCTGGCCAGCCCCTTTCAGAACCGAAACTCTCTCCACACCCTAGCCTCTTCTCCAGGTGGAATCTTCCTAGCTTCCCTCTTCTGGAAACCCTGTCCATACTGCCATGCAGATTGTCCAGCTCCTGAAGGGCTAGACAGAGAGTTTCTTGAATAGTTTCTTCTACCACACTTAGTTGTATTTGTCTATCTTCACATAGCTTTTTTTTTTTTTTTTTTGCGGTACTGGGGATGGAACCCAGGGGCATTCTACCTCCGAGCTACACCCCCAACCCTATTGTTTTTATTCTTTATTTTGAAACGGGGTCTCACTAAGTTGCGGAGGGCCTCACTAAGTAGCTGAGGTTGGCCGTGAACCCGGATCCTCCAGTCTCAGCCTCACAAATACTGGGATTACAATTGTGTACCACCATGCCCGGCTTCACATAGCATATTTTATAGCAGTTATTCTCACAGGTTTGTTATTTGGGTTGTTTTATTTGTTTATCTGTTTTGTTTTCTGGTACTGGGGATCGAACCAAGCTACATGCA
Source organism: Glis glis (assembly GCA_004027185.1). Classification (NCBI taxonomy): domain Eukaryota; kingdom Metazoa; phylum Chordata; class Mammalia; order Rodentia; family Gliridae; genus Glis; species Glis glis. The sequence continues at coordinate 17,735 of PVJS01036480.1, forward strand.
CCCTCAGCTCTTTTTTATTTTTTGTTTTTGAAACAGCCTCACCAAAGTCGGGTGTGGTGGCGCATGCTTATAATCCCAGTACTTGGGGAGGCAGAGACCGGAAGATCCAGGTTCGCGGCCAGCCTCAGCTACTTAGTGAGGCCCTCCGCAACTTAGTGAGACCCTGTTTCAAAATAAAGAATAAAAAATAGGCTGGGGGTGTAGCCCAGAGGTAGAATGCCCCTGGGTTCAATCCCCAGTACCGCAAAAAAATAAATAAATAAATAAAATAAAAGAAAGAAACAGCCTCACCAAGTTGCTGAGGGTCTTGCTAAGTTGCTGAGGCTGGCCTCAAACCTGCAATCCTCATTTCAGCTTCCCAAGTACTGGGGTTATAGGCGTGTGCCTCTGTGCCCGGCTACCCCCATTCCTTTTTATTTTTAATTTTTTTGTGGTATTGGGGATTGAACCCAGGGTTATTTTACCTCCGAGCTACACCCCCAGCCCTATTTTATGTTGAAACAGAGTCTTGCCAGTTTGATGAGAGTCTCACTACTTGTTGAGGCTGTCCTCGAACCTGCGATCCTCCTGTCTCAGCCTTCCAAGTACTGGGATTACAAGCATGCACCACCACCACACCAGGCTTTTATTTTTTATTTTGAAACAGGGTCTTACTAAGTTGCTGAGGGTCTTGCCAAATTTCTCATAGGTTTTAATGGACCAAATAAGTTACATAAGTCTCAGAATTACATTTCCAAATTTTCTCTACCTACTAAAAAAGGGAACCTCATATATATATATATCCTTAGATATATGTGATCCAATTTAGGACCTGGATAAGTTTTCATAATCACTAATAACAGACTTCCCTTAAAAAGAACTAGTAGTGCCAGGCATATAATCTGAGTTACTCCAGAGGCTGATGCAGGAGAATCGCCAGTTCCAGGCCAGTTGGGTAACATAGAAAGGCTCTGCCTCAAAATAAAATTTTAAAAAAGGGCTAGGTGCGACGGACCAGCTCAGCCGGGCAACTGAGACACAACACCCTTGAGTTGTGTCTGTTTGTCACCCATCGCCGACTCCTTGCCCACCATCCCGAGACCCCTGTCCCGTCGGTCTCAGTTGCCCGGCTGAGCTGGTCCGTCGCAGCTAGGGAAGCAGGGGTGGTGGTGTACACCTGTAATCCTAATACTTGGGAGGCTAAGACAGGAGGATCGCAAGTTTGAGACCAGCCTCAGCAAGTAGTAAGACTCTCATCGACCTAGTGAGACCCTGTTTCAAAATAAAATAAAATAGGGTTGGGGCTGTAGCTCAGAGGTAGAATGCCCCCGGGTTCAATCCTTAGTGCCTCAAAAGAAAAAAAAAAAAAGAAGGGCTAGGGATGTGGCTCAGTGACAGGGTGCCTGCCTAGCATGAGCAAGGCCCTGGGTTCCATCCCAATACTACACACACACACTCACACAGAGGAGAAAATTTAATACGTGGCCACTTTGATTCTAGTTCTGTCCTTATAGATATATTCAACTCTTGACCAGATTGTGCTGAAACTGATAAAGCTCATGAAACATAAAGCTCGATGATTTTGTATAAGCAAAGGGCTTACACTTGAATAAAATTATGTTGTGCTTCTTAGCAGGGCATGGTGGAGCACACCTGTAATCCCAGCTACTCAGGAGGCTAAAGCAGGAGGATGGCAAGTTCCAAGCCAGGCTTAACAATTTAGTGAGATCCTGTCTCAAAATAAAAAATAAAAAGGGAGCTGGGCGTGGTGGCGCACGCTTGTAATCCCAGTACTTGGGAGGCTGAGACAGGAGGATCACAGGTTCGCGGCAGTCTCAGCTACTTATTGAGGCCCTCCACATCTTAGTGAAACCTTGTTTGAAAATAAAGAATAAAAAATAGGGCTGGGGGTGTAGCTCAGAGGTAGAATGCCCCTGGGTTAGCCAGGCGTGGTGGCACACGCTTGTAATCCCAGTTCTTGGGAGGCTGAGACCAGAGGAGCCAGGTTCGCGGCCAGCCTCAGCTACTTAGTGAGGCCCTCCGCAATTTAGTGAGATCTGTTTCAAAGTAAAGAATAAAAAATAGGGCTGGGGGTGTAGCCTGGAGGTAGAATGCCCCTGGGGTCAATTCCCAGTACCGAAAAAAAAAAAAAAAGAGATGAGGATGTAGCTCAGTGGTAGAGCGTCCCTGGGTTCATTCCCAACCTCCACCCACCCCCTGCACGCACAAAAAGAAAAAATATATGTGTTTCTTAATTAAAAAATTTAAGCTGAGCTGGGCATGGTGGTGCACACTTGTAATCCCAGTATTTAGGAGGCTGAGACAGGATGGCAGGTTTGCGGCCAGCCTCAGCTACTTAGTGAGGCCCTCTGCAACTTAGACCCTGTTTCAAACTAAAGAATAAAAAATAGGGCTGGGGGTGTAGCTCAGAGGTAGAATGCCCCTGGGTTCAATTCCCAGTACCGAAAAAAAAAAGTTGAAGCTGGTAATCCCAGTATTTGGTAGGCTGAGACAGGAGAATCTCAGATTCGAGGACAGCCTCAACAACACAGCAAGACTCTCATCAACCTAGGGAGACCCTGTTTCAAACTAAAAAATAAGGGCCGGGCGTGGTGGCACATGCTTGTAATCCCAGTACTTTGGGAGGCGGAGACCGGAGGATCCGGGTTCACGGCCAGCCTCAGCTCTCTCTCTCTCTCTGTCTCTCTCTCTCTCTCTGTCTCTCTCTCTCCCCCCCTGTCTCTGTCTCTGTCTCTCTCTCTCTCTCTCTACTTAATGAGGCCCTCTGCAACTTCGTGAGACCCAGTTTCAAAATAAAGTA
>PVJS01036481.1:0-20434 GCA_004027185.1 Glis glis
AGAGGGAGAGAGAGAGAGAGAGAGAGAGAGAGAGAGAGAGAGAGAGACAGGGAGAGAGAGAGAGAGAGAGAGCTGAGGCTGGCCGTGAGCCTGGATCCTCCAGTCTCCACCTCCCAAAGTACTGGGATTACAAGCGTGCACCACCACGCCGGGCTGCCTTTCCTCTTTCTAAGTTGATTTATCTCAGGTATTTGTCATAGCAATGGAAAGCTGATTAACACAGAAAAATGGTGTGGGCAGGTGGGGTCATCGGTGTGACAATACCTGTGATGATACAGAGACACTTTGGGTTGGGTTGTGGGAGGATTTTGGAGAGATTTGGAGAAACAGGTGAGGTAAAGCCCACAATGTTGTAAGTGGAGCTTACTGGGGAGGACTCTGGAGAGGCCTTAGAAAAGTGGAATGCTGATAGAAGGGTAGACAGTAAAACTACAGAGGTGATCCTTCTTAGATTGTGGCAAAAATTTAGCTGCATTGTATTCATGCCCTGAGACTTCGTAGAAGGCTGTGTTTACCCCTGAGACTAGTTTATCCAGCACAGGAAATTTTGAGGCTGAAAACCACTCACCTTGCAGGATGAAGGAATCTAGGACACAGGTCTTAAAATGGTGGCCCCGACAGGACAAACATCACTTCCCTTTATGTATCGTTGGTGGGAACCTGGCTACGCCGCTGTGCTTAGCTGTATGTCTCTAGACGGTGACATTAATGAAGGAAGAAGTGACAGGGCCTGGAAGACAGCCACCTGTAGACTGTAGGGAATTTAATGACTTTCTATATGCTGTGATTCTTGATATATTTCCACCAACTTGCATTATCTTTTATGTTTATCATTCTTTTTCTTTCTTTCCTTTATTTTTGAAAACATAGTTTCCAGTGGGTGTAATGGTACACAATTGTAATCCCAGATATTTGGAAGGCTGAGGCAGGAGGATCACAAATTCAAATCCAGCCTGGGCAACTTAGTGAGACCCAGTCTGAAAGTAAAATGAAAGGGCAGGGATGTAGCTCAGTGGTAAAGCACCTCTGGGTTCAAGCCCAATACTGCGAAAAAGAAAAAAAAGTTTCCTTTAGTTCATTGAGATTTTATTTCTTTGTACCTGAAAACTACATATTTTACATATGTAATTTTTCTGTGTGTGTGTGGGGGGGGGGCTGAGGATTAAACCCAGGGGCTTTATACCCTGAGCTATACCCCCAAACCCATTTTATTTTTTACTTGGTAACAGGGTCTCCTTAAGTTACTGAGAGTCTTGCAAAGTTGTTGAGGCTGACCTCAATCCTTCTGTCTCAGCCTCCCAAGTATTGGGATTATAGGTGTGCACCACCAGACCTCACTTGCTAGTACATTTTTAATTAATGCACTCTTGGGTATTTTCAGTAAAGTTCCAAGGTTTTATTTTATTTATTTTTTTCAAAAATCCCCTCTTCACATTTCATTTATTATTAGTTTTTTGCATCTACTCTTAAAGGTATCTTGATTATTAGGTGCATTTCATATATCTTAATTGCTATTTCACGTATTCCTAACTTTTAAAAATTTTAATCAGCACATAATGATTGTACATATCTGTGGGGTCAAGCGTAGTATTTTAACACAAGCATACAATGTGTAATGATGGAATCAGTATTGAATTCTCAGTGAATTCTTCAGCCCCAGCTTAAAATGCATTGATCATGTATTTGGCCATATCTAGTGAAAAGTGTATCCATCCATTGCACATCTTGTTTTATTGAATGCTGTTTTAAATCTCCAGAATTCAAAGAGAGTAGAATTCAGAGTATTCCATAAAGTTCATTTTATTTGAAATATATTCATATGTCCATGAATTATTCTGTTGATTATTTTTGTTGGCATTAAGTTACATAAAACATTTTGTTATTGTGGTGTATAGATTTAATTTAAATGGCTGTTTTCAAAATATCCCTAATTTTTTCTCTCTCTTTTTTTTTTTGCAGTACCAGGGATTGAACCCAGGGGCGTTCTACCTCCGTGCTACACCCCCAGCCCTATTTTTTATACTTTATTTTGAAACCGGGTCTCACGAAGTTGCGGAGAGCCTCACTAAGGAGAGAGAGAGAGAGAGAGAGAGAGAGAGAGAGCTGAGGCTGGCCGCGAACCTGGATCCTCTGGTCTCCGCCTCCCAAAGTACTGGGATTACAAGCGTGCGCCACCACGCCCGGCCTCTCTCTTTTTGTTGATCCCCACACACAGGCTATTTTCCTATCTAGTGTTTTCACAGCTACTCCCACCTGGCACACAGGTTCCAGTCCATCTGTGTCTTCACAAGGCAGGTTAAGAATTTTGCCCTGTGCTGATACAGTTATAGAACCACCTGCAGTTTTGCTGAATTCCTGGTGGGGGGTGACCCTCTTCCTTAGGCTCACTTTCTAAAAATTTTAACTCTTAATCTGAAATGGACATTTGTTTTTTCGTCTTTTGAAAAGCAGCCAGGTAGATAGTGGAGTGGCCCCTCACCCCTGATTTCAAGTCTGGAAGCTCATTCTTTTCTCTGTTCTAGATGGATGGTTCTAGTCCCCTGGACTCAGGAATCCCTAGTCTCACATGTTTGCATTTCTGTCCTATCTTTTCTCTTTTTATCTGAGAATGAGTATGGCTTTTAGATTCTATGAATGCTCAACTTATGATGGTGTTATGTCCCAATAAATCCATCACAAATTGGAAATATCAGCAGGTGATACTGATGATGTCTGGCCCACTGAGCACCGTAGCTTCACCTAGCCCGTATTGAATCTGCTCAAACACGTGCCTTAGTCTACCATTGAGCAAAGTCACCTGGCCCAAGCCTGTTTCATACTAAAGTGTTGCCAATGTGATGTAGTTTATTAAATACTGTACTGACAGTGAAAACAAAATGGTTGTATGGGTAAGCTTTGGCCACAGTCGACAGCTGAAAATTCGTGAGTCAAACCATAATAAGTTGAGAACCAAATGTTACTATTATTATTTTTTACCATTTTAAATTTAATATCATTTCTGCATGTTTGAAGCACAGAATATGTCCAGAGTATGACATACTCTAGAATCATGGCTTTTGTTTATTTCAGTCTGGCTGTGTTATGCACATAAGCACTACTCTGGCTAGAATCTTATAGATATCCTATTGTCAAGTCCCCTGGACATCTTCAGATTACCATTTTAGCCCACATGGGTGATCCTCAAAATAATTAAATATTTCCTTTTTTCTTAGAATATTTTTTTCTTGGTTTACATGGCATATGTATTATTCTCACCAGGAATTGTCATCGCTTAATTTTATTCACTTGTCTTCTAAATGCTGAGTTACTTAGCACTAACTCTTTGGCTCTTTTCCCTCTCTCACACTTCATTGTAAGTGTTGTGTAGTGGTTGTGGGTGCAAAGTTCTTCTTCAGACTGCCAGTGAATCCTGACAGTCACCTTAGTATTGTATAATCTTTGGCATGTTTCTTAACCTCCCTGTACCTCAGATTCATCATCTGTGGAATTAGATGACACTGATGTCTAAGTTAAAGGAGATCTTGAGTGTTAATTGAGATAGCACTTGTAAAGAACTTAGCACAGTGTGTTGGTACTTAATAAATTTTAGCAATTATTTTACTGTTTATATAATATGTATAGCAATATCTTCCAGATTTATAACTGCAAGCCGGCTTTCTCTTCTGAGACCCTGACTCTTGCATCCCACCTCAGCTTGACAAGTCTCTTGACTATGACATGTGTGCCTTGAGCTTCAGGAATTCTGAACCAACGTCCTGAACTCTCACCCATGTTCTTCTCTATCATTTTTTTTTCAAATTTGAGGAACAGGCAGCTTTCTCAATCTAGTGTTAAAATCCAAAAATCGCCACAAAGATTATCTTCTTTTAGTCCCTCCCCCGATCAGCCCTAGTTCAATCTATCACTAAGCCTTAGAAATAATAGTTACATCTTTAATGAGGTTATTTTATTTCTACTCCCACCTCAATGGTTCAAATCAACATCCTCTCCTGCTTTAATGATTTTAACAACCGGCCCCGTTGCCTCCCACCTTCATTTCTGCCCCTCTAGTTTATTTTCCGCACAGAAGCCAGAATGATCATTTTACAAGTTATTTAGCAGAAATGAAAGATGACATATCTACTGGTTGAATGTGCATTATTCCAGAACTTATTTTTATTGATTGTTTCTGAGACTTCAGTGCAAATAGACAAAAGTTTTTAATGTGTAGAACATTCTAAATGTTGTATGCAAGGAGACTTTCCACTGGCTCAGAGTGAACAATCTGAGATTGGAAAATACTATTTCCAAGGAAATAACAAGTGTGATAGAAGCATCTGGAAGCATGATTATTACAAATGGAAAGTGGGTGTCATATAAATTAGCTTGGGAAATTTATACATAAAAATAAAGAAATAAATATATGAGATGGGTAAGAGTCACTGGAAAAACAACATGAATTAAAAATGGGCTAGGAGCTGGGGATGTAGCTCAGTAAAAAAGGATATGTTTAGCATGCACAAGACCCTTGTATTCAACTCCCTGTCCCCCCTTACACTCCCCAAAAAAAGACCCAAAGAACAGAGCAGACACATCAGCTATAGAGATGTCAAATAAGCATATGAAAAATTGCTCAAATTTATGTTATTGAAGAAATGTAAATAGAAAGAACAGTGAGATCCCATTACGCATCTCTCAGAATGGTCAATATCCAGAACACTGAAAATACCATTGCGGACAAAGATGTGGAACAAGAACATTTATTCCTTGTGGGTGGGAAGGCAAGATAGTACAGCTACCATGGAAAACAGTTTGGCAGTTTCTTACAAAAATAAACATACCCTTACCATGTAATCCAGCAAACACACTCCTTGGTATTTAGTGGAAAGAGTACACAGAGAATCTCCTTATGGCTATTTATAGCAGATCTACTCATCATTGCTCCAACTTGTAAGCACCCAGGATGTCTTTAAGTAGGTGAATGGATAAATACACTGTGGTATATCCAGACAATGGAGTACTATTCAGTGCTAAAAAGTAATGAGCTATCAAACCATCCAAGACTTGGAGGAGATGTAAACAAATGTTGCTAAGTGAAAGACACCAATATCATAAGGTCGATACTGTATGATTCCAACTATATGCCATTCTGGAAATGGCAAACTATGGAGAGAGTAAAAGGTCAGCGATTGCCAGATAATAGGGGTGAAGGGGGAAACAAGAGTAGTGTGCAGAGGATTTGTAGGGCAATGACAGTCCTCAGTGTGACACACAGTGGTGGACACCTGCATGAACATTGCTAAAATCCACAGAACGCAATCAGGAAGGAACTTCCATGTAAAGAATGGATTCTAGAAGATAATGTAAATTCATCAATTGTAAATGGTGCCGTGTGTAAATGTGTCACTCCAGTGTGGAACATTAGTGATGAGAAAAGCCATACATGCATAGGGACAGGGGTATATAGTATCCATCTTTACCTTCCTCTTATTTTTTTCTATGAACCTAAAACTGCTTTTAAAAATAGAATCAAAGAAATTCATATTATGTCAGTGTGATCAGCATGAACATACTATAATTGAGAAAAGATAACACAATGCAATCTGTAAACCCCTTTGAAAGGGTAAATTAAAGAATGCACACTTTAAAAAATATTAGGAATTCACCATTAATTTTGCCTAGTAGAGTTCTGAACAGCAGTATTAAAAGTGAAACTTTTATGTATGTCTCCACTCTATTTCCAGAACCCTCCGTTAGTCATTTTTATGACTCCAGCTAAAGGTTGAACATATGTATGTGTGTTTATTGAAGTGTGTAAAATTAAAATAGCACTTTTCTCTGTGTAAATGTGTTCAGTTCTGCAATAAATCAAAAGTATAGCTTAGAACTCATTTCCTTTCCTTGTATGGCCTAATGGGCAGACAGGATCTAAGAACCATAGGATTACATTTTCTCCCCAGTATAACAGATGGATGTTCATTTGCGGAACAATGATGTGTTCCAAAGATAAGGAAGAAAATTTCAGTAAATGCAAAAAAAATTGGTATGCATTTTCAGTTTTCTCTATATTTATTTAGAAATGCATTTATCTGATGGACAAATAATTGGTGTCTGGATATAATTATAGACTACCCTTGAATACTTGATTGAGTCTTCTTGATCAAATTTTGAAGCAAAATAAGAATAAAATGTAATTCTAACTATTTGAAATAGTACAGTCATTTTTCTCTACTTTCAAGAGTGGGCTGACCTATAATAATAGTGTCAGAAAAATGAAGTCTAAGAGTGAACTAAGGCTTGATAAAAAATTGAGAATAAAAATTTCTTTTAGTTTTAATCTGTGTGTGAATTGATAATGTCTTATGAAAATAGGAAGCATGGCATTCCACTTCCATCTCAGTAGAGTAAGCTTAAAGTTAAAAAGGGTAAATAGATATGGCTGGAATGATTGAACCTGGGATAGGGAGATAGTAAAAATAGTCCGGCTTTCTGAATGACATTTACTTATATTTCTCAGTGACACAAGGTATAATAATACCAATACCTGTTTCCATCTCCTCCCCTTCTGCTGTGGACTCGAGTCAGGATGCTTTCAAGAAAAGGGTGGATACCCAAGAAAATTTACTTTTACAGAAAAACCTTTACTAACCTAATTCCGGTGGCCATACTCAGAGGAATACGGTAGACAGGTGGTGGAGCGACTGTGGACAGACTCAAAACTCCCCATGTTCTGAGATTCGGCTTCATTGCTTCTCTAGAATATACTTGAGAATTGTATTTAATTGAAACAGGCAAGGAAACATTCACAAACGAAGCTGAAGTGCATTGAATGTTCACAGAGTGCACATACCCGTCCCATCATCTCTAGATAAAAGAATCCAATCGTTGCCAGCCCAGAGGCCCCGCTGTACCTTTCCCCAGTAGGGACGGTCCACAAAGCTATCCACTGTATATGACCCTCGGTTACCAAGGATACGTTTTAAAAATTCTTATATATGGAACATGTAGTGTAGTACAGGTGTAGGGTGTTCCTTTTTGAGTTGGTTTCTTTCTCTCCATATTAAGTCAGCTAGATTCATTAGACTGTTGTATATGGTGATAGTTTAATTATTGTCAGTGCTGAAAAGAAATTGGCGAGCTTTTGTAAAATGATGGATAGTGAATGCTTTGGACTTTCAGGCCATATGCATCCTGTCAAATATCTTTTTTAAAATTTATTTTTAAACAAGCCTTTAAACATGTAGAACCATATTCTTAGATTGTGGCCCATATCTAAACATGCTGTGGGCCACACTGGACCTGAGGGGCAGATGGTCAATTACAATATCCCTGTTATATATTATATTGAGAGAATATTGCAGGATTTATCTATTCATTCTTTTGCTAATGAACATGTAGGATGTTTCTGCCTTGAGGCTTTTTATAAAGACTGTCACTGTTGATGTCCTTGTATAGATTTTTTTCTTTTCTTTTTTTTAAGGAACCACAATATGCATTTTGTTGAGAACACAGCTAGAAGCAGAATTGCTGGATACTGGAATTTGCACATGTTCAGACTGTAGGCGATATGGAAAGTGTTGTTCAAAGGGCTGCACACACCTACACTCCTACACCAAGAAAATGAGAATTCTAGTCCTGCAAACCCTTGGCAGCACTTGGTGTTATGTGCATTTTTATTTTAACCATTCTAGTGGGTGTCTAGTGGCTGCTAATGATTACTAATGAAGTTGAGTGATCTTTTTCATTCTTTTTTAAAAAATTTTACTGCCCATTTAGATGCCTTTTTTTTTTTTCTTGTGTGGAACTGATGTCTCACTAGGTTGCTGAGAGTCTCGCTACCTGGGATTCCATGCGCTGGGATTACAGGCATGCATCACCATGCCCTGCTGATCATCTTCTTTTTAAAACTGGGAGCCAGGCGTGGTGGTGCACGCTTGTAATCCCAGTACTTGGGAGGCTGAGACCGAAGGATCCGGGTTCGCTGCCAGCCTCAGCTACTTAGTGAGGCCCTCCGCAACTTAGCAAGACCCTGTTTCAAAATAAAGAATTAAAAATAGGGCTGGGGGGTGGAGCTCAGAGGTAGAATGCTCCTGGGTTCAATCCCCAGTACCGCCAAAATAAATAAATAAATAAATAAATAAATAAATAAATAAACAAACTGGGAAAACAGACTCAAGTTTCCCCTCCTAGCTAGAGACAGAGGCGAGATTCAAACCTAGGCAGCTGGTTTCAGAGCCTACATTCTAATGAACCTAACAAACACAACACATAGCTCTCTGGATACGTTTCCTGTAGTTCTTTCATCTTAGGGACCCGAGTTCCCCTTGATCCTCTCAATTGTTGTTGGAGTGTTAATCATGGGCACATTAGAATGGCAACCAAGGTTGCAAAAGAGGAAGGACTTGTTTATGGTCAGCTGGTGAGCAGGACTCTAAGCTTTAGCCTGTGTTCTGATGAGCACTCCCTTCCCAGGTCCCACTGAGTCACAGAGGGAAAGTTACAGTCTCTTGGAGATTCTGGGTTCAATCAATACGAGGCCAGGGTCTGAAGCTCAGGGGATGGCGGCAGGAAGCAGAGACCTCTACTACTGCATTGTGGAGCCTGGATGCAGAGAATGCCATTTTGCAATTGTGAAGTAATAGTCTTGAACATTTTTGTTATGTTTTATTAGATAGTTTTATATTTTTATGCTATTGAAATTGTTATTTTTGAAATACCGCTTTTGTTTTTATCATACACATGAATAAATTGACTTGATTGATTTTGTGTGTTGGTCATCATATCCAGCAACCTTGCCATACTCAATTATGAATTATAATGACTTATTTTCAGCGTCTTGGACTTCGTACATCTATCAAATTTACTGCTCAATTTCTTACTCCCAAATTGTGTCTCTCATTTCTTTTTCTTGTCTTATTTAACTATCTAAAATCACCAGTAAAATAGATGTGGTCACAGTGAGCATTTTTGGATTATTCTTAATCCCAGGAGGAAAGCTTTCAGTATTGCGCTTTTAAGTATATTTATGCAAAGGTTTTGTAATTATTTTTTTTTATTAAGCTAAGGGCTGACTTTTTAGTTCTAGTTAACTAAGAATATCCTTTTTTAAAAAAATAATGATTGGGTGTTGAGTTTTACCCATGAATAATTCTATGTATATTGAAAAATACATAATGTTTCTCATTTTTTGAATTTTACTAAATTTTTGAATTTTTGAATTTTACTGCATCTGACCTTACATTCCTGGAACAGATTCAACTTGGACATCATGTCTTACCCTTTATTTATATTGCTGACTCTGATTTTTAGCATTTTATATATAATATTTGTTTTGCCTCTGTGTTCAGATTGGAAACTGACCTATAATTTTTCTTTACTGTTTTGTTCTAGCCTCATAGAATACTGTACTGTCCATCATTTTCATTGTAATAAAATCATGTGTACATTTTTTTTCTTGAAAGAACAAACCAATGAGGCCACCTGAGACTATAGATTTCTTCATGAGATGGATAAATTTTTATAAATTAAATTATTTTAAAGGAAAGAAGATTATTCACATTTTCTATTTCCTTTAGTTTTAGTTTTAGTTTTAGTATTTGCTCAAATTAAGTTATTCATAATAGTCTCTTATTAACTGTGTAATATCCATGGACCTCTTATGATGTTTTCCTCTTCATTCTTTCTATGGATAAATTTTGCTCTTCTTTTTATTAATTTTTATAAGCCTGTATATTTTATTGGTCTTATCCAATGACAACTTGATTTTGTGAATTTTTCTATATTGTGTGTTTTCTTAAATTAATGCATATAAAATCTCCTTTCTTGCATTTTATTTAAATGGAATTGACTGCCCACTTCCTGACTTCTTAATATGTATACATATGCTGCACAGTTTACAATCGGGTACATCCTGATACTGCCATCATAAATTGAAAATATCGTACGTCAAAGATTCGTTGAATGCTCCTAACCTGCAGAGCACCACAGCACAGGACTCTAGAGCATCCGTTGTTTCCATGGTGATCATGTGGCTGACTGGAGCAGGGCTTGCTGCTGCAGCCCTGCCTGGCACGAGAGCATAATGCTGCATGTTTCTAGCCTGAAAAAAGATTTAGATTGAAAATTTGAAGTACAGTGTCTCCTGAACGCACACTACTTTTGCACCATTTTAAAATAAAAACATCAGAAATTGGACAATTGCAAGTCAGGGCCTATCTGTACTTAGAAATTAAAGAAAGCTAAAAATAACCAATATTGTACTTAAGGCTGAACTTTCCTTTAAGCAAACGTCTGGCTGCATCCTGCATTTTCGATGATATCTCTCCATTCATCTCTCTGGGCCCAGTCATATGCTGGCTGCATAATGGTATATCTGTTAAAGATGAGCTGAATATAGGATGATAGTTCCATGTGATTATAATAAAAAGCTAGAAAATTCCCATCACCCAGTGACACTGTGGCATTGTGAAGTCATCGTGCAAGGCATGCTCATGGGTTTGTGGTGAGGCTGCTGTGAATGAGCCCACTGCACTACAGTCACGTCAAGGTCTAGCATGTACAACTGTGCATGGTACGTAGTCCTTGGTGGTGAGATGATGATAGCAAATGACTGTGGTGCTGGCTTACAGATTTACTATATAAGATCTTTCATCATTATTTTAGAGTGTTCTCTTTCTACTGATGAAAATGTTTACCATAAAACAACATTCCATGCTACACTGGAATGTTGGAATGGACACTGGGTCTTTGTATCAAGAGGCCACATTAGTGATTGACCTGCACCATCAAGGTCTGTGCAAACACATCTATGTTGTCTGCACAGAAGCAAAACTGTTTGAAGATGCACCTCAGAGGTACATTACAGGGGGAAAGTGGCACACAACTCTTTATATAAACATAAACACATTACATAAAAACTTTATATAAACATAAACACGTTATTGGGTTTATACCAACTTAGAATTATAACATTTTCTTGGAGGAGTGACCCATTTATCATTAAGACATCTATTTGTTGGCATTAATAATTCATTTATTGGCATTCTATAGGTTAGTTGAATGGCATACATATTTTTTTTATACCTCAGGCTTCTAGGCAATACTATAGAGCTACACCGCAATCCTACTTTAAGTTTGCTTTTATTTAAACTTTTATCTTTATGCTTGTCAGAAAATATTCCCAAATGGAATAGTTTTGGTCTCGAGTGCTGGAAATGGAGTCTGGAGGGGCGGTTCCGGTGGATCTCAGACACTTCTGCACCAGAGCCATTGACCCTGCTGCTCCAATAGCCCTTCTTACCAGGGTGTCAGCTGACCTATGGGAGCAGACCAGATCACCGCTTCCAGGAGCATGGTGTGCTGTTTTCTGCAAAACTCCAAGCTGAAACATTTCTCTTCCTTTCTGTGAAACTGCTAAGAGACTGCTTAGTTGTCCGGTTCTGAACCAACTGGACAACTCACTTACCCTTTGCCAACACCAGTCCCAAATCCGGATAAAGGACTGATACAAACACCCCCTGCCCCCTCTGCCCAGTGGTTTTCTATACTGTTAGGCTTTGAAGACACCCTCCGGTTTATAGAATGTCTCATCACAAACCCAAGACTGCATGAGTTCCTGTCCAGGGCTGTAGCTTTGGGAGCCCTAAATAAACCTCTTTCTGCTTTGTTCTCAACCAGGCTGAACTGATTTGGTAGCATATTTAAAATATGTTTCTTGCTTATTTTAAAATATGGTTATATGCTGTGTTAAAATATGCTGTGTTTACACAGCATATGGTTATTTTAAAATCCAACGTGACAGTTTTCGTCTTAAAGGACATGGGAGGAGTGTTGTGGGATTGGCAGCATTTTGAGCTCTCTGAGTTTTCTCCTTTGTACAGATATCCTGACCTCTCATACATCATCCTGTTCCCCACCAGCCCTGCACACCTGCCTTTTCCAGGTTTCTCTGGTTCCTGTTTTCTGCTTTGCTCTCGGTTTCCTGCTCTAGGCTGTCTCTCTGTGGGTCCTGTTCTTTGGGGATTTTGTGACTTGAAGAGCTGTTTGCCTTAGGATCGCTCATCATCTCTGGATAGTGTTTCATGTGAATTTGAAAGCTGTTTTTAACAGGATTCTTAGATTGCCACAACTGAAGATGAATGTGGCTATCCTGCCCCTGGTGACTTCCAGGGGAACTGTTGGCCTGTGAGAATGGGGCAATTTCCCTAATTATTGGGACACATATCTGAAAATATCAACACAAAGGGTACTTCTGTTCTTTGTGGTTGTACACAAGTCCATCTTTTAAAACCACGGTGAGATTCACCACATTCGGAGATGCCTGCAATCTCTACCCTTCAGAGTAGGCTGAGGGTGTGGGAAAATGGTAGGATGAGTCCCTGAGAATCTTGATTTTACTCCTGTACACACAATGAACATAAAAGAAAGCATCATCATACGTTTATGGTAAGTCTATAGCATGAAAGCAAGGTACCCAATTCAACCACCGGTAGAAATGAAAAATAGAAATGCCACAGTTGACATTGTTGGATGTTATTTTAGTCCTTTACTCCCAGAACGCAGCAAAGAAAAGTTTGAGAAGTTTCCCTGCCTTGCTATCTTTTTGTGTTCTGAGAAGGGGCAGGTCTCAAAGGGCCACCCTATATTTTTAGATAAGACCCGACTCCATCATTTCTCAAGACTCACTTGTTTATCTGATCCCATAAAATCTTCTTTCTCTGAGACATTCCACGTTAATGAATATTCTCTCTATTGTAATAGTCTGAATCAAGTAATCTCCTTCATTATCTGGTGCATTTTTGTCTTTGAAGATCCGAAAGAGAAGACTTTGAAAAAATATTATTTGAGTCCTTAAAGGGTGTTATTCCATGTGATCAATGAGCAGGATAATATGCAGAAAAGCTACCCAAGTTATTTAGGAAATTACAAGTCAGAGTCCCAAAGGAATACAATTCAAAAGCAACACTTACATGGGTGAAGAATTAGTTAGTGATCTGCATGATTAAGCGGAAAGGTTCTTAATAACAGTGTAAAGAAAAGAGAAGAGAGTGTGAGAAGAGGGAGATACAGCTCTGAGCATCTATCACAAAGTTCCAGCACGTCCTCTAGGAAGCATGGTGAGAATGGATAAAATAAAAGAATGAGTTGTTGGCACACTTAGTGAGCTGAGGTGACACACCCTTTCATATGCAAAGGCTTCCCAAGTGCCACAGTGAAATATCATACCATATCTCGAGAGAAACAAAAGATTCCCATCTAGAGCCATCTAGATGACAGAAAGTTGTGAGATCACCTGCCTAAGATCACACTGCTGAGGAGTGCAGGAGAGAGACACAGACCCAGGATGGCTGTGCTGAGGGTCTGTGCTTTGTACTGGCCTGTGATGGTTAGCTTGGATTGTCAACTTGACCGGCTCATGAAACATCTAAGATTATGTGGCTTTGGGTGTATTGATGAGATGATTGGTTTATGTAATGGCAGATGGAAGGGGAAGTCCTGCCCTGAATGTGGGCAGCATGGTTCTGATAGGCACAGGACCTAGATAAAAGAATAAAAGAAGAAGAAATCCATGTGAAGGCATGCGTGGTTCTTCCTGAAGAAAGTGAGTGTACTCTCATCTGAGATATCAGCCTTTGGCTCTTCAAACTGGACTTTCACCGTCGTTTCTCCAGAGAGTTTCCTGGCCTTTCCATCTTGGACTGGTACAGCATTATCAGTCGCTCCGATTCTGAGACTCCAACTCTTGGGCCGCTTAACCAGCTACTGGTTCCTCCGGCTCTGCACATGCAGTCTGCAACTTAGGACTACACTGCTTTGGACTGTAAGATGATTTGATAAATCCCCTTTTACCATCTACGTGTCCTGTGCATTCAGCTACTCTAGAGAACCCTGACCAATACATGGCCAGAGGAAAATGCATTCACAGAAGCTATTGTTCACATGTAAGGAGAAAATAAATGTAGTTTTAGACATGCCAAGACTCAGACATTGTGCTGGTGACCTCACATAGGAAGAGAGTGTAGACGCAGGACTGGACCCTGGCCTCTCCAGTGCTTAGGGTTTGGAACAATGACCCTCCAAGAACAATCGGGCACCGTGGCCAGAAGGAAGAGTGGAGCTCCAGATGAGAAGTTAAGAAAGTGCTCCAAGGAAAAGAAGCAATGTCAACATGGGCTGTACCTATTTGGCTGACTGTGGGGAGGATTAAAATGTAACGATGGGATGTGGATGTAGGGCCGTGCAGATCAGTGGAGAAACTGGTGGGAAGAGGAACCTGGCTGGAGTGGAATCCTTGGGGAATGGACCTGGAGGCTTCAAGTGCCATCTCTCCCTGGCCACAGGTCCAGTGTGACCCCATGGATCCACCATGGCACAGAGAGCCACATCCAACTCGGTGGAAGATCAAAACTTAAATTGAAAAACTGTAAAATACTAGACTAAACCATGTAGGAAATGCCTTTATACCTTAGAGCAAGAGTTTCTTGGGCAAAGCATGACATCAAGTAACTGAAAAAATTCAGCTAAGGTAAGAAAGGCACAGCGGACTCTGGGAAGTATTTGCCATTAATAAAGAAGGGACAATTTCAACAAAAGGCAAACAAATGAATATAAAAACCTAAAATAATTTGAAAAGTAATTTAAAGTTGAAAACCCAATTTAAAGTAGATACAAAACAAACAAGTAATACAAATATAAAAGGAAAAATTTAATACACTAGAAAGTATGGGAATAAAAATTAATAAAATTAGGATGTGGGGAAAGAAGCAATAATGAACTACCCATTTTACTTCAGGTTCATTGAATCACTTGACATTGTCTTAATGAGTAACTCTTACTTTAAAATTTTAAAGGAAGAAAATGCAATTTTTATTTCAAAAAGAAAAGACAAAGCAAAGAATAATAATTATATTCTTACATGATAGGGTATACCCCAAACCTATTCTTCATGGATTTTCAGTTTCTCAAAATGAATCATTATAAAAATAAACTGAAAAAAATCACTGAGCACTTCTTTTTCATTTAATATGTATGTTTGTATAAAGTATGCATGCATATTTTAATATCTGCATATAAAATTAGACACACGTGGAGAATATGTTAGCAGCGACTAGTTCCTGAATGACATTTTCTACTACTTTTGTATATATCTGCAAACTTCTTTTTTTCAAAGAGCAGTGATTATGCTTTATAATAGAGTGAAAAGCGGAATTCACTTCATCTTATATAACCATTACATAAGGTTTGGAAACTGGCTTTGGGCAAGGCCTCTGCGGAAGCGTGGGTGCCTTTTCTCTTGGGTGTCTGACCAACAGCAGCACAGAGCACACAGCAAGACAGAAAGAATGGAATCTCCTTGTATGAACCTATGCTCACCTTGGCATTATCGGATTAAGTCATAACAACCTGAATTGGGAGGTTGGATATTGATGGTGTGCATTTTTGTATTTAGTTGCTTGAGAAAATGAGCTGGGAGACATCTGTGGGTTGGTCCCCAACCTCACTCGGCCTTGTAAGAGGGTCTTTGGATTCTGAACACTGTCCTTTGAATCATTGGACTCTCCACCCGGCAACTGCATTGGTTCAGGAAAGGGCTGGGTACCCGCTTTGTAATGTGAAGAATCCTGGTCCCTCCGGAGAGGCTAGGTCATCGCCAGACCATGAGGACCACAGCTTTCTGTGTGGTGTGTTTGGGTCACTCTGGTCAAGTGGAGTGAAGGGAGATATGCAAATGTGCATGTAAACCAGATAAATTAAAAGTCAGTCTAAGAAACATGAGACTCCTTGCCATAATATCCTGGCCAAGTTTTGCGAAGCTGTTGCCTTAAGTTATATGTTCAAAAAAATTGACTTTTTTTTTGGTGTGTTTATTCTTTATCCACTTCCAGCCCCCACTAGCATGGACTTCATGTAAGATTTATTATGTGCACTCATTGAGAAAGTAAGTACTTTATCTTTTATAACTTCTCTCTGCTTTTTTTTTTTTACCTACAGTAAAGTTTTAGTAAGCTTTTTTGTCACTGTGACCAAAATACTAGGCAAGCACAACATAGAGGAGGAAAGGTTTATTTGGCTCATGGTTTCAGAGGCTCAGTCCATGGTTGGCTGGCTTCAAGGTAGAAACATCGTGGAGGTGGAGGCCCAGCATGGTGGAAGAAAGCTGCTCAGCTCATGACAGCCTGAAGCAGAGAGAGAGAGAAAGAGGAACAGCCAGTGTTATGGTCAGGTACACAATGTCCCCTGAAGAGCTCGGGGGTGATATAGTTAATCATGAAGGTTGTAATCTCATCAGTAACCTGGGCTGGTGGGGTGTGGCTGGAGAAGGTGGATCCCTGGGGATGTGGGCTTAGTGATTGTGCTTGTGTCATTGAATCCCTTGGCTTGCTTGTTCTCTTCTTGTTTCCGGCCTCCATGATGTGAAAGCACAGCCTTGCTTTCTGCCTTCTCTTGTTTCCATCCTCCATGATGTGAGAGCAGAACGTTGCACTCTCTCTCTCCACTTCCCATAGCCACACCCTGAGCTTCAGATCCTGGCCCCATGTGGACTGAACCCAGGATCTACAAAAAAACTGTGAGCAAATAAATCTTGCTTCCTCTAAGATATGTGATTTGCGACAGTGAGAATGTTGACTGAGACAGTCAAGGACAGATGTACAGTCCTAAAAACTGAAACCTCAGGGACCCACCTCCTCCAGCAGCGCCTCACCTCTCAACCTTGCTGCCCTGGGGACCAGACTGTCAACACAAGAGCTTTTGGGGGACATTGCAGATGTAAAGTACTTTCCACCTTAAGCAATTATGTAAAACCTCTTTCAATTTTAAACTCTGAAATATGTACCTCTGATATTGTTAGAGATAAAATGTCCCCTAAAGAGCTCACTTATTAATGTTTGGAGCTGATGTAATTGAGTCACAAGGGTTGTAATCCCAGCAGTGGGTAAATCCATTGTAATGGATTTATCTGGGTGGTGTCTGGAGGAGATGGTCCCTGGGGATGTGACTTTGGGGACTATATATGATTCCTCCTCCCCCTGCTTGCTCTCTCTTGCTTCCAGCCTCCATGATGTGAGGAGAACAGCCCATGTGCTCTCCCTCTCTCCACTTCCCACTGCCATGCCCTGAGATCCATGGTCCCCAGCCTCACATGGACTGAACCCGAAATGTTAAGAAAATAAGTCTTCTTTCCTCTAAGTTACGTAGTTAGCCTTTTAGATTCTAGCTGCAAGAATGCTGACCGGAACAACCTCCTTTAGATTATATCCTATGTCCATCATCTGTTCCAAGTCTTTCATCAATTCAGAATTTTGAAAATTTGGGCATTGGCCATTTCCATAAGCTATGGCTTTGCTTCTCTACTTGTATTTGATGTATTTCTGAACTCAGGAGCAGTGTCTTCTTCACGTCATTGCACTTGGTCATCACTAGAGAATGGGACAAGAGTGCAGGATGCAGAGGTGCTGCAGGGCCCCCTATCTTGTGACCTGGGTCAACACCTTTAAACTATATTGGTCATCATGAATGTGACCAAGACTGACATGGACAGCAGCACTGTCACGGGAACTGTGCTCTGCACACATCTTCACACTGATTGGCTCTTCTACTCCTTCAAACGCGTTGGTTTCTGGTTGTGCGAACTCGATTCTATTGGGTGTATAGGTCTCATGCACAAAAAACCTCTTTTGTTATTTTCTTTCTTAGTAAGAACTATAAAATAACCATAATCTTTTCCTAGTGTATTCAAAATACTCTGCTTGAAAATGTAGTTAAATTCTAGAAAGCTTTATAAAAATTTAAATGACAATGGCGGTGTCTTTTGTGCTTGTCATTATCTTTCCTAGGCTTTGCCACTTCCATGGCAACACACACTGTATTTTACTTTGTGTTTAAAAATTATTTATGCTGAGCCATAAGCTAGTTTTTTTAAATGAATATTCAACAATGCCTTCCAAGTGGTAAAATGTTCCACTCCTTGTCTGAAATCTTCCCACCCACGACTTCCACATTAACACTTTCAAGTTCAGCTCTGATCATCTCACTCCCCTGCTCAAAGCCATCAGTGACTGCCCGTGGTTGTACAAGGGATGTGCATGCTCCTTGTGCTGGGTTCTGCACCCTTGTCCTTGGCCATCCTGTCTTGACCTGCTCTTATTATCTGACCCTGACTTCCTGATGTGCATCCGAGAATGCTTTGCCTATAAGCCACAGGGGGCATATTAAAAGTGCTCTAAACAATAAAAACATTATTATATAACAAAAGGAAACATAGAAGCAAGAGAACAATGACTGCTGAATTAAAATCCCCACATCATTTGGTCCCAGGCCCCTTTCTCTGCAGCTCTGGTGTTTATCTAGCAGTCCTGAAGGGCTGCTTCTCTTCAAATTTTCATACACTAGCCATGTGTAGCACATGCCTGTAATCCCAGTACTTGGGAGGCTGAGACAGGAGGATCATAGGTTTGAGGACAATCTCAGAAATTTATCAAGACCCTCAGCAACTTAGTGAGACCCTATTTCAAAATAAAAAAAATAGGATTGGGTGTGTTGCTTGGAGGTAGAACACCCCTGGGATCAATCCCCACTACTATAAATTGTCACACACTGAAAGAGGCAATATTGAGAAGATTCCCATATCATAGCTATAAAGGAAATGAGAAAAACCTTTTGGAACTTTTCAACAATCTTTCCTGAACATCCACTGGACAGAGTGTGCTCACACAACCACACACCTAGACCAGAGTGAGCTAGGCTGACGAATGAGCAGCCCCTGCAGCTGACTCCAGCTCCCCACAGAAGGCATCTACTCAGAGGAGAGTGGAGAGTGGCAGAGTTCGACACTGAGGAAGGCAGAGAGGGCTTGCTGTCAGCAGTGCCGTCCAGACAGCCATGCCAACTAAGAATCATGTGTTCTGTTGTTACTACAATGGCATATAGGGACACTCGCCTCTGGAAAAGCCTTCAGAATCTATACCACGTCTACTTATTTTCTTCACTTAAATTCACTTACCAGGTCCTGAGATGTCCAAGGACACTCATCTCAGCTGGGTCTTCCTGGCCTCCCTCTGGCCAATATCAAAGCGTTTAATTTTATTTAAATATTTTATTTAATATTTTAATAATATTTATTTTATTTTTTCCACAGCAAATGTTTTTAAAGGACCAAAATCAAAATAATCCAAATGCCCACTAACAGTAGAGAAGATAAACAAATTGTGGGTATATTCATGGAGAATAGTATAAAAGAGTGAATATAAGCATCAGACTGGGCCAAAACATGGATGAAATTTATATAACAACAACAACAGAAACCCAAACACAAGAAAATACATGCTGTTGACTCCATTTACATAAAATAAAAAAGCCAACAGGAAATTGTATTATTTGGGGATGCATAACTACAGAGTAAAATTAAAACTCAAAAAAGTCAGTATCAGGAAGGGGGGCATAGAAGATTTATGGATTTCAGATTATGTTCCTTGTTTTATATGGTATGGGAACAACCTGGTTATTCATTTTATAATAAATTCAGTTGTTCATTTAAATTTTAGGATTCAATTGTCCAACATCCTCCCCACACCCAAATCTGCAATTGCTGTCAAGTCCTTTATATAAAATGGCAGAGTGAGTACAGGTTGAGTCTCCCTTACCCAAAATGTTTGAAACCAGAAGTGTTTCATATCTTGGAGTTTTTTCAGGTTTTGGAATATTTGTATAGACTTTACCAGTTTAACATCTCTAATCTAAAAATCTTTGAGATGTTCAGTCTGAATTTCCATATAACCTATGCACATCCTCCCATATATTTTCAATGCCTTTTATAGACCTGACCTTCTGCAGCACTTTCCACAGGCTGAGCTCGTTGATGACTTCGGATCCTAGAAGTGCTCCTTCTCTGCTGCTTTCCAATGAGCAAGAGCATCACTGCAGTTGTCTGGGGAGCCAGGCTGGACCATTCTTCTCCCGGCTTCAGAGCCCACGCACAGCTGAGATGCCATGCCACTTACAGCCCTGTAACTCTGGGGCACATCTACCAGCCTGGCTCGCTTATATTGTTGTTCACACAAATAATAGTTTCTTAAGTTTGAATATGATAAAAACTACATGTAGAAGTGTTGATTTGGGGGAGAATCTATGAGGGTTTTTTTTTTTTTTTGCTCACACATTAAATAAAAACAGGTGTAACAGAAACTTTTAGCATTATTTAATTTTTTAAGTCAATGAATTACAAATGCATTCCTATGATCAAGCATTTGTCTTTAGATTTATTCAGTCACATGTACAGAAGTGTTTTAAAAATGCATTAATGAAGCCGGGCGTGGTGGCGCACGCTTGTAATCCCAGTACTTTGGGAGGCGAAGACCAGAGGATCCCGGTTCGCGGCCAGCCTCAGCTCTCTCTCTCTCTCTCTCTCTCTCTCCCTGTCTCTCTCTCTCTCTCTCTCTCTCTCTCTCTCTCTCTCTCT
>PVJS01036482.1:0-12819 GCA_004027185.1 Glis glis
AAAGTATAAAAAATAGGGCCGGGGGTGTAGCGCGGAGGTAGAATGCCCCTGGGTTCAATCCCCAGTACCGCAAAAAAAAAAAAAAGTGACTTGACAAAACTTCATCAGTAACAACGGAGCCCCACATCCCAGGTAAAAACAAGCCCAAGGAATCTCCTCACTTCTCTCTGAGTCTCATTTATCCATCTATAAAATAACGATGCTGGACTAGTCACTCCTGGTTCTGTCGGCCTTGCTTTCCGGTGACTTTGGAGCCTGGCCTGGGTGTGTGAGATCCAGTGTTGTGCTGGGGCAATCCTACCAGCTTGTGAGAGCCAGCTGTTAAATTTTCAGGAATTTGGCAAGTTGGTACAGCCATAGGTGACTTGGCTATGCTGAGAGTATTTATACCACAGAAATGGGACAACTGAGCCAGGCGTGGTAGCACACGCTTGTAATCCCAGTACTTGGGAGGCTGAGACCAGAGGATCAGGGTTCGCGGCCAGCCTCAGCTACTTAGTGAGGCCCTCTGCAACTTAGTGAGACCCTGTTTCAAAGTAAAGAATAAAAACTAGGGCTGGGGGTGTAGCTCAGAGGTAGAATGTCCCTGGGTTCAATCCCCAGTACCGCAAAAAAAAAAAAAAAAAAGAAATGGGACAACTGCTACAACTAGGCCTTCCCTGTACCCCTACTCCTTGCAGAGGCGAGACCCTCCCGCAGCCAACACTCTACCCCAGCCAGGCACATCCTCCCCCTTCAACACTGGCGGCAACCATTGTGGAAAAAGAACAACAGGTCTCCACAGACACTTTAGGGCTCAATCACACAGCCTGTCCCAGCCCTGCCAGCCCCACAGGCTCAGGCATGCACAGGGTGGGCAGAGCAACTATCTGTCTGCCAGGCCCTCAGACATCCGCACACACGGAGCAGAGTGGTGGTTAAGGCACCAGAGTCTCCCAGAGCTGGGATGGAGTTACAGTTACGTCACTCTTGTCTATGTGACGTTAGCCCCACCTCTCTCTATGCTACAGCTTGTTTTTTGTTTGTTTTTGTTTTGTGTGTGTGCAATACTGGGGATTGAACCCGGGGGCATTCTACCTCTGAGCTACACCCCCAGCCTGATGGGTTTTTTTTTTTTTTTGCGGTACCGGGGATTGAACCCAGGGGCGTTCTACCTCCGTGCTACACCCCCAGCCCTAGTTTTTATACTTTATTTTGAAACCGGGTCTCACGAAGTTGCGGAGGGCCTCACTAGGGGGAGAGAGAGAGAGAGAGAGATAGGGAGAGAGAGAGAGAGAGAG
The DNA here is from genome assembly GCA_004027185.1 of Glis glis. NCBI lineage: Eukaryota > Metazoa > Chordata > Mammalia > Rodentia > Gliridae > Glis > Glis glis. Next base: position 1,281 of record PVJS01036482.1, read on the forward strand.
AGAGAGAGAGAGAGAGCGTGCGCGCGCGCCCGCGCATGTGCAAGCTGAGGTTGGCCGCGAACCCGGATCCTCCGGTCTCCGCCTCCCAAAGTACTGGGATTACAAGCGTGCGCCACCATGCCCGGCCCGATGGTTTTTTTTAAACAGGGTCTCACTAAGTTGCAGAGGGTCTCACTAAGTTCCTGAGGTTGGCCGCAAACCTGTGATCCTCCTGTCTCAGCCTCCCAAGTACTGGGATTACAAATGTGTTCCACCACACTCAGCTTGGAGCTTGGTTTTCTTATCTTTAGTTTTACTTTTCGGTAATAGGGATTAAACCCAGGGGCATTCCACCTTTGAGTTATACCCCCAGCCCATTTTATTTATTTATTTATATTTATTTATTTATATTTATTTTTATTAATTAATTAATTATTTATTTATTTATTGTGGTACCGGGGATTGAACCCAGGGACATTCTACCTCCACCTTATACCCCAGCCCTATTTTTTTATTCTTTATTTTGAAACAGGGTCTCACTGAGTTGCAGAGAGCCTCACTAAGTAGCTGAGGGTGGCCGAGAACCCAGATCCTCCTGTCTTAGCCACCCAAGTACTGGGATTACAAGTGTGCGCCACCACATCTGGCTCTCACCCTTTTTATTTTGAAACAGGGTCTTGCTATGTTGCTGAGGCTGGCCTCAAACCTGCGATCCTCCTGTCTTAGCCTCCCAAGTACTGGGATTACAGGCACATGCCACCACACCTGGCACGTTTTTCTTATCTTTAAAATGGGGGCAGAATGACCGGGCATGGTGGTTTTGAGGTTAAATGAGAACACTGCAAAGTGCACACCACACCTCTGCCCAGTGCCTGGTACGGAGTAGGTGTTCAGCAAATGTTAGTCAAGGCTGTTATCACACCCTCAGACAGTCTCTCCACCCAGCGGCACCCAAGGCTTCGTGTACCCTCTCACGATCGGAGTCTTGGGACAGAAGGGCTCCATGAATGGCTGAGGACATAGATGGAAACAGGCAACTCAGTTTTCCAGCTTTTATGAAAATTAATAACATTAATAGGTCACAGACATATACATACACACACATCGCTATGTACACGGTCATTAAGTTATTAATTAGTCTCTGTATAAAACGTCTCTACATTAGTGTTCCGGGCTGGGCCCGATCAGTCCTTGGCATATTCACAGTAGCTGCCCCGGGGCTTGGCCCCACAGGCGGGCAGAGGGGAGGCAGGAGGCTGCAGAGGGGCCAGCCCCACAGTGAGCACAGGCGACACCCTGGGTCGCTTGCTCTCCAGTCTTTGGTCCCTGTCCCAGCACCTGGAGACCAGCTGTGCAGTGACTGGACAAACTGGTTCTGGTCCTCATGTGGCCTGGTGACCCAGGTCCTCTACGTGGTGATGGCTTCAGACGACACAGTAGACCCTAGAGGATGCTGGCCAGCTCTGTGGAGTCTGTGTCGGAGCAGCCTGAGCTGCTGGCTTCATCCCTGCAAGAGCCAGAGGAGACAGACAGGTTGGAGAGAGTGTGCTTACCCCATCCCCACCGCCACCTGCCTCCTCCCTCTGGGATCTTGGCTCTGCAGCCCAAGCCGACTGTCTGACTCTGAAACCATAGGACAGTTTCCTCACGCCTGCTGTCAGCCCAGAAACTGCTGGTTCCTCTGTTTGCTGTTCTTGCTGCACACACGGCACCACAAGCCCCAGAGCTACACACTGCTCCTGGCTGGCTGATAGGCTGACATGACTCACTCTACCCTGCCCTCTGGGCTCAGGACACACCCCAGGACCTGCATGCCAGGAGGGCAGAGACAGTACAGGTACAGTCAGAACACGGGGCAGGGCTCAAGGCCCGGCTCCATTCCTTATCCACTGGACCTGTCACTCTTCCTGGTGAGACCTCAGTTTCTTCTTCTGCAGAATGGGAACCCTAAAAATTGTAGGCACCAGGGTTGTTGGTGGACAACAGGAACCATGAACACACACTGCTAAAACAGGCTCCTCAAGGGCAGGATCTTGTTTGTTTTGTTCGCTAGGGCAAATCTTGCACATGGCAGGTGCCCAGTAAGTAGTGTTGAGTGAATAAATGTAAAGTCACTCAGCACAGCACTTGGCGCACAGTTACGTGTCAGAGCTGTCAAGGGAGGGGAAGGTAGATTTGGCCATGGGGGGCACACATTGGGTGCTTACGCTGGATGACACCCTCCCTGCTCTCACCGCAAAGCCTGCAGGGCCTTCTTATTCTGCCGCCGCTTCTCCTCGTCGATGGGGTACAGCTTGAAGAGCAACAGACCCAACAGGATGAGGACTATGGGAGCCATGGTCACCAGCATCTTCAGTGTAAACTTGACAGGCTCTGGCTGGGAGCAACCCCGCGTCCGGTAGCCGGCAAAGCTGTGGGACCCGACGGGCAGATCAGTGAAGATGGGGCACCTGGGGCCCAGCCCTGCCCAGCTCTGCCCAGGGCCCAACCTGACTCACTCGAGACTGAGGGTGGAGATACCCAGCGAGATGCCAGAGGCGAATTTGGTGAAGAAGACGTAGAAAGAGAAGAAGATGGGTTCAGTGCCATGGGAGTGAGGTTGCTTCAGGTTGAAATCGTCAATGACATCAGGCAACATGGACCTGTGTAGGGTGGGTGGTGGCAGCCATGAGGAACCCCCACTCCAGTATGGCCCCCACTAGCCAGTATGGCGTCTGCATCAATGAGAAAGGCAGGAGCTTGCAGCACCAGGCACACAACTCGGGAACTTTCATGTGAATAAGAAGAGAAGTTTGCTTTCTCTGAGATGAAGGAGTCACACTAGAACACGGGGCTAGATTTTAACCCTCATTTCTCACCATGCTAGGTGTTCACAACCATGCACAGTTCACAACCTAGACAACTCTATGGGACAGACCCTCCCTACCCCCAACTTGAACCCACGGAATGGCCTACAGGAGAAGAAGCCCCCAAAATAATTCTCCCCAGTGAGCTTTGGAGCTGGAGGGCTGGGGAGTATACCCTGCAGAGCCTGAATACACCTACCAGGGTAGTAAGAAGGCAGCTGCCACGCTGATGCCGGCTGCTATAGCCACCACATATGTGACGATTAGGTTGCTCTTCATAAGGGCCACCAGGATGAGAAATGGCACTGCTGACTAGAAGAGGGAGTGCAGGAAGATGGGTCAACTGGGAGCTCCCACCAGTACCCCCTGCCGCAACCCAGGCCCCACCCTAGAGCCCCACTCACTGAGATCCCAACATAGACAGCCGTCTTCTTGCCAAACCGCGTGAGGAACCACTGCCAGAAGGGAATGGTAAATGTGGCAGAGAGCTGTGGATGGACAGAGGGGGTGAGGGAGGTGGATTTGAACCACAGAACCCCTCCTGCCCTCCCAGGACCCCAAAGGTGCTCCCAGCCCTGCCCAAGAGCAGCCAGATGATGTCATATGGGCAGCAAGGGACAGTCCCTCTCCTGCAATCTCATACCTCTGAGCACAGACTTACATAATCCATGCCTTTGTTTTTACTGTGTTCTCTAAACATCCAATCCCAAACTCCTTTCACAATCCTCCCTACACAACTGTAGCTCAGGTCCAACCAAATATTCTGAGACGTTGCCCTGATCCCTTTTGGACCATGGCCCAGTCTGGGAACATCCTCTGAGAGTCCAAAGAAATATCCCACAGCCTATGCCACATCAGCCCAGGCTGCCTGGCCACCCTTGGGCCCCACACTCACCATGATGGCCAGGAGGAGATTCTGGAATTCATTGCGGAAGCCCAAGGTGTAGGTGCAAAACAAGGCGAAGTTCCCCTCCACCAGCTAGAGGATGGGGGGGATGCAAGGAAGGCGCTGATATTGGGGCTGAGCCTCCCCAAGACATTCCCCCTGCTCCAGAGACCTCTGCCCACCCCGCTCCATTCCATCCATCCCTTAGCTCCATCACATCCAATCCCACTCCCCTTCCACTCCCCTCACCAGTCTCCCACTCACCATGAAAGCCAGGGAGGTGAAGAGGAAGCCAGCAATGAGCTTGACGTACGGGGTGTGGCTCATGACCTGGCGGAGGCCCCGGAAGAAGGGCACTGGCTCAACCTGCTGGGCCTCGTAGGGTTCTGGGGACCAGAGGGGACGGTGAGGAGGGAGTAGAGGACCCTCCTAAAGCCTGAGGTCCAGGCGGAAAGACACAGCCATCCTGTGCAGGGGTCTGCAACCCTTCCCAGCCAGCCCTTCTCACCTCTCTGCTCCCGCACGCCCAGGGTCAGGATCACAGCACAGACGACGTAGATGGAAGCAATGACCCCTGCCGCCAGCAGGTATGCATTTTGCTGTAGGAGGCGAAGGTGACATACAGAGACAGTCAGTCTGAGCTCATCCCAGAGCCCCACTCAAACATCTTGGGCCAGTCCCTTCTCCTCTGAAAGCTTCACTATCTCCATCTGTGAGACAGGAGAAGCATCCTGTTCTGCTGTCGCTTCCCCAGGCTGGGCAAAGTTGGATGTACAAAATGTAAAGGAGCCAGGCTGTGGAGTCTGAGAATCCACAGTTCAAATCTTCCCAAATCTCTGCAACCCACTGGCTCTATGACCCTGGGCAAATGACTCAGCCTGTCTAATTTCCTTATCAGCAAAGTGGGCATATTGGACAAATTCATAGTTACATATAGCAAATGCCCAATGATTAATATATACTAGCTTTTATTACTACTTTTAGGAGGACTGCAAAGCATCTCACCATTCCCCATCTCCCCAGATCCCTGCCATGCCAGGGGGACTCACCGTTTCTCTGAGGGAGGTGGTGCTGTGTGTGTGATTGGCACTTCCTGAGACCACTGCAGGGCCACTGGGATCCTCGAGACAAGGCGCATTTGCTTGGCCCACGATTTGTCCCTGGATCGCTGTGCCCAGCACTGTGCCCAGCACCTCCACAGTCATCCCTGGTCAATGAAAAGGAGGTCCTGAGGAGGGGCCTCATTCATGTCTTGCGGGCCCAGAGAGGAAAGTCAGATGGATGGGAGTTCTGGATCCAGGTACCGTGGATCTCAGGGGCAGAGCCTGCTCTGTGTGGCCTCAGGTTAGTCCTAGCCTCTCTGGGTCTCACCCAAGTTATTTTTAAGGTGGTTTCATGGGCTGGGGATGTAGCTCAGTGGTAGAGGACCTGCTTATCATGCACAAAGTCCTGGGTTCAATCCCTAGCACTGTACAAAAAAAAAGGGGGGGTTTGACATCACCATGCCCGAGAGCAAAGCAAAGAGCTGGGCCCCCAGGGGAAAGGATGGCAGAAGGGTGTGGGAGCCAAGGTCCCCCGTGAGTGGGGCCAGGCAGGCTGGGAGAGACTTACGATAGGCAGTGGCAGAGTCCCGCTCACTTTGTTCAGTGCTGATGAACATGGTGAGGGCCGAGTAGGGAACATGGAAACACTGAAAGAGAGGCCCTTGGTCAGTCAGACAGATGAACAGACACATGTGGAGGCCCCAGGGACTGTCCTCACCCCTGCCCACAGAGGTACCCAGGGGAGGGGCCCACACTCACCGTGACCAGTGTCTCAAAGAGGCAATAGAAAAGCAGGTACCAAAGGTACCCGTGGCCCTGTGGGAAGTCGGGCACAAACCAGATGAGGAAGTAGGCGATGATGGCCAGGGGCGTGGAGAAGATGATCCTGAGGAAGGGAGGGTCTGAGTGGAGGCCGGAGGCCAGAACCCCAGGAGCCAGGCCCTGCTGGTGCCCGCTGGGAAGGAAGTTCCTCCCCCTGGATCCGCCCACCCCAGGACCTCTGGGAAGAGGCTGATGGCCAAGCCCGGAAGGGGAGCCTGGGCTGGTGCCGTGGACTGAAATCCTGAGCACGGAGCGTGGGGTCAGACCCTGAGTCTCATCCACGTCTCCCATCAGTGAGAGCTTGGGGGCAGGGGCTTCTTCAGGGCTGGGGGAACTGAGAATGGAGGCCAAGACCTCAGGACAGGGAGGCCGGGAGGAGCAATCAGTGCACCTGTGTGTTCCCACATGTGCACAGGGAAGCTGGTGCGGAGGCAACTTCAGGTGAAGGAAGATAGAGGGGCCATGTGGGAGGACTGGCCTGGTGATGTAAATGTAAAGGGGGGCAAATGTCTGCCACCCACATGTGAATTCCACCCACACGAGTGGTTAGACCTCAGGCTGGACTGACTGACGGCATCAGCACAGAAAGGCAGCAGAGTGCAAAGTTTAAGAGAAAGGTTTCGTAAGTCCCACTTCAGGGACCCAATTCTGGTTCTACCAACTAAGTATAAGAACTTCATCTTGGGTAAGATAGTTAACTTCTCCGAAGCTCATTTCCTCATATGGAAAATGAGAATAAAAAATAGCACATGGTTTACATTCAATATTTACTCAAATATTTATTAAGTGCCAATTACCTGCTTGGTACTATTCTAATTGCCTAAGATATATCAGTGAACATAAAAGACCCAAACAAAATAAAAAACAAAAACACTGCCCTGCTGGGCACAGTGGCACATGCCTCCCAGCTACTTGGGAGGCTGAGGCAGTATGACTCCAAGTTCCAAGCAAGCCTGAGCCACATAGTAAGACCCTGTCTCAAAAATTTAAAAAATGAATAAATAAAAAGGATGGGAGTAGCTCAGTCATAGAGGTCCCTGATTTCAATCTGAAGTACTGCAAAAATAAAAACCAAAAGAAAGAACAATGTCCTTGTGGAACTTACATTGTAGTTGGTGAACAGAAAAAAATTGTTTTAATTATATATGATATATATACATATATATAAATTCGGCCTGAAAAAGGGATGACATTCTGAAATATGCTACAACATGTGTCCACCTGGAGGACATTAGGCTAAGTGGAATAAGCCAGTCACAAAAGCACTAATATTGAACAATTTAACGTATAGGAGGTGAGCAAATCTGAATGGTCAACTTCATGGAGACAGAAAGTAGAATAGTGGTTAGCAGGGGCTGAAAGTGAGAAATGGAGATTATTGCTTAATGGGTACAGAGTTTCAATTTGGGAAGATGAAAAAGTACTGGACATAGAGGTGGTGATGGTCACACAAAGATATGATTGTACTTAATGTCACTTAATTGTACACTTAAAAATGGTTATGATGAGCCGGGCATGGTGGCACATGCTTGTAATCCCAGTACTTGGGAGGCTGACACAGGAGGATCACAGGTTTGAAGCCAGCCTTGGCAACTTAGCAAGATTCTCTGCAACTTAGTGAGAGCCTGTTTCCAAATAAGATATAAAATCGGGTTGGGGCGCCGGGTGTGGTGGCCCACACTTGTAATCCCAGTACTTGGGAGGCTGAGACGGGAGGATCCGGGTTCGTGGCCAGCCTCAGCTATTTAGTGAGGCCCTCTGCAACTTCGTGAGACCCGGTTTCAAAATAAAGGATAAAAAAATAGGGCCGGGGGTCTAGCTCCAAGGTAGAATGCCCCTGGGTTCAATCCCTGGTACTGCCAAAAAAAAAAAAAAATCGGGCTGGGCGTGGTGGCGCACGCTTGTAATCCCAGTACTTTGGGAGGCGGAGACCGGAGGATCCGGGTTCGCGGCCAGCCTCAGCTCTCTCTCTCTCTCTCTCTCTCTCTCTCTCTCCTCCCCTCTCTCTCTACTTAGTGAGGCCCTTCGCAACTTCGTGAGACACGGTTTCAAAATAAAGTATAAAAAATAGGGCCGGGGGCGTAGCTTGGAGGTAGAACGCCCCTGCGTTCAATCCCCGGTACCGCAAAAAAAAAAAAAAAAAAAAAAAAAAAAAAATCGGGCTGGGGGTATAAGGTTAATGTTATAATGTATATATTCTGCTGCAGTTGGTTTTGTTTGTCTTTTTGTGGTACTGGAGATTGAACCCAGGGACATTCTATCTCTTAGCTACACCCCCAACCCTATTTTATTTTGAAACAGGGTCTCACTAGTTGTGGAGGGCCTCGCTAAGTTGCTGAAGTTGGCCTTGAACCTGTGATCCTCCTGTCTCAGCCTCCCAAGTACTAGGATTACAGGCATGCACCACCATGCCTGGCTCTGCCAGTTTTAAAAAAGGTTATAGAGCCAGGCACAGTGGTGCACACCTGTAAGCCCAGTACTTAGGAGGCTGAGACAGAGAACTGTAGGTTCGAGGTCAGCCCCAGAAATTTAGTAAGACCTTCAGCAACTTAATGAGACCCTATTTTAATATAAATTATAAAAAGGGCTGGGGGTGTAGCTTGGAAGTAGAATGTCCTTGGGTTCAATCCCAAGAAAGAAAGAAAGAGAGAGAGAGAGAAAGAAAAAGAGAGAGAGAGAGAGAGAGAGAGAGAGAGAGAGAGAGAAAGAGAAGGAGGGAGGGAGGGAGAAAAAGAAAAAGGTTATAAAATGTTAGGTGATAAATGCTATGGAGAAAAGAAATAAAGCAGGCAACAGGGAATTAGAAGAATAGGGGTGCAACTTGCAAGTGGGTGACAGTGTGGGCCTCACTGCGAAGGTGGCAGCTATGCGAAGACTGGAATGAGGGCAGGGAGTAGGCAGATGGCTGAGGCAAGAGCAGCCGGGCGAGAGGAAGAGTCAGTGCAGAGGTCCCTACAGTGCAGAGCAATGTGCCTGGTAGGGCTGAGGAACAGCAAGAAGGCCTGAGACTGGAGTGTGGTGAGCAAAAGAGATGGAATTAAGAGATAAGCTTAAGAGGAAATGGGACGCCTCACAGGCCACCGGAAAGACTTCATAGGGTTGAAGTAATCTTGAGACTTAAATAAGTTGATATGAAAATGTAGAACAGTGCTTGCGTTGATCACAGCAGGGCGTGGTATAGGTGGTGGCCAGAGGGATACAGAGCAGGCCCAGCCTGTTGCATCTCTGCTTCCCTGAGTCCCTCTGACACCTGCCTCCCATAGGGTGGCCTTGGGAACTCCAGAGAAAATAAACCTCAAAGTCTTTCTGGTTTGAAGGAGAGGGTTTAAATGCAGGTTTAGAAGAGGGGTGGTCCTGAGGCCTAGAAGAGGGAGTCACAGGGTTTACAAACCCTGACAGACTCAGCCTCCTCCTACACTGAAAGAGGAAGGTGTGCTGGGTCCCTAGGCCCAAGGAGGGCCCAGGTCCTCCCTGTGATGTGGACAGGGAAGTCGTGCACATGGTAGCTCCTCAGCTCCTGGGCCTTCCAGTGTGCTCAGACACTACACAGATACCTGCTAAAGCAGAGAGCAGCCTGGAGGGCCCCCAGCAACTTCCCCAAGCTGGGGCCACACCAGCTCAGTAAGAGTCCTCAGATCCTCCTACCCATGGGGAGTGTCCCTGGGGCACTCCGCCTCTCCAACCCTCCCAGATCCAGGTGTCTCTTGGGAGAGCGAGGGCCCCTGCAACCTTCCTGAAACACTCCATCTCTTGCTCATAAGCAGCTGAGCCATGCTGCGAGGAACCCAGTGTGACTGGGAGTAACCCTGAAGCCGCTGCGGTCTGTGTGAGGCAGCCTGGCCCAGCAGCCGCCTCCCATTGGCTGGGCCTCATGAGGAGATGTGGCAGCAGGCCCCGCCTTCCACCAGCTGCCAGGAGGTGGGCACCAGGCCAAGTCTCACGGCTGGCGACTGGGGAACCCTGAGCAGCCTGCCCAGGTGAGGCAGGCTGTCCTGTCTCCCCCACCCCACCCCACCCCACCCCCGACCCTGAAGCCCAGATCAAAGACTCTAACCTGGGCGTTCGCCAGGGGCTGGCAGGATTGGGGTGGGTGGGGGGCCTCGTGGGAAAGGAAGCTGTGGGGATGTGGGGGCTGTGGGAAGAGCTTTGAAGGCCGGAGACCAGGTATGGGCGCCCCTGGGGCAGGAAGGCGCCCACTTGAACTTGGATGGGCTGGAGATGAAAGGGGAATGCCCCCCCACACACACCCTGAAGCAGGATGTCCTGGAGGGAGCCAGAGCCCCGGCCTTGCCTGTCTCCTGTGTCTCCCTCACTGCCTGATCTATGGCAACTGCCCCCGCCCCCTGTCTTGCCCCACAGCCTGAGGTTGGGTAGGGCAAGCTGTATGCCAGTAATTCATACCATCTAAGGCACAGGATTAGGGGTCTGCTACCCCATTCCCAATATCACCCCAACCCCTGCCCCACAGGAGCCACCCTGAAAGAGTGCCAAGTGACATATTACTCAATATGTGTCAGGTACTGTTCTGAGGACTTTACTACAATGAAACCATTTAATCCTCACCATAACCCTATAAGATGTTCCTTATCCCCATTGTATAGATGAGGAAACTAGAGGCTCAGAGATGTTGAGTGACTGGCTCCAGGTTGCACCACTCTAAGTAGTGAAGCTGGGATTCAAACCCAGGCAGCTGGCTGCAAAGTGCAACCTCTCAGCTGCTCTGAAGTCCCACCTCCGCCACTTTGGAAGTGACCGCGTGGGAGAAGTTAGAATTCCAGCTTCACCACAGGGTATGAGTGGACCTTGGAAGCAATGGGGCCTGGCACTTTGGCCAGCCTGGGAATAAACAGGCAAGGTATCTCAGGAGCTGTGTCTGGGGAGGTAAGGCCTCAGATAGGATTTCAACACACTCGGGCTTTTACAACCTTCTTCTCCTCACTCCCCAGCCCGTGACAAGAGAGGGAAGGACCAAGGGGCAAACACGCTAGAAGCCTAGCCTTCCACCACCTCGAAGGAGCCTCTTCTACTCACCAGGGCATGAGGCGGCCCAGGCGGGTCCAGGAGGATTTGCTAATGCAAAAGCCCACCAGAGGGTCAGTGAAGGCATCCCAGGCTCGGCCCACGAACAGGATGATGGAGGCATAGACAGGATTCACCTGGAAGGGGGAAGAGGGAAAGACAACTGTTCATCCTTCACCTTAGTCCTCACTGCCAGGCAAAAGTGGGGGCTCCCTCTCAGACTCAGCCAGGCCCTTGAGACCCTATGCTGCTCCCACCCAGGCCTTAAACATCTTCACTTGCCTTGTTAATAACAACACTAGTGGAGCCGGGATATAGCACAGTGGTAGAGCGCTTGCCTCACATGCATGAGGCCCTGGGTTCCATCCCCAGCACCACAAAAAATAATAATGACAATAGCATTTCTCTGATAACAGAAGCACTGTGCACCTCCTTAGAAGTTTCCCAGATTATTTCTCCCCTCTGGTGCCCTTGGAACATTCCCATCAAATAGAACGAATCCAGAGTCATTTCCTTCCCTCCCTGTCACACCCCGAGGCCCCTGAGCCCCTGATATCCCCTGATTCACTAGGCAACCACAGCGGGCCTCAGTTTTCCCATCTGCATAATGGGAGTTATGATGTCTATCACAGAGGATCAAGCTCTATCTTGGATGTGGAAGGAGTCTATAGAGTTTTTTTTTAATTATTTTTTGGTACTGGGGATTGAATCCAGCAGTGTTCTACCTCTGAGCTACACCCCCAGCCCTATTTTGGTGTGTGTGTGTGTGTGTGTGTGTGTGTTTAACTTTGAAACAGGGTCTTGCTAAGTTGCCAAGGCTGGCCTCAAATCTGTGATCTTTTTGTCTCAGCCTCCAAGTACTAGGATTATAGGCATAAAAAATAAATAGATGATTTTTAAAAAGTGGCCCACCAGCCAGGTGTGGTGGCACATGCCTGTAATCC
>PVJS01036483.1:0-20435 GCA_004027185.1 Glis glis
GTGAATCCATGGAATTACTGTCATAAACAATGTGTATATGTGAGATTATACCAACATCATTCTCAGTGCTACATGTGGGGGGGAGGCGGGGGGGAAGCGGGGGGGGGGGCGGGACACCGAGAGCTGTGTGCATGATGTTAACACCAAACTGATACTCATTGTGATGTGAGACTACAATGCACCAATAAAAACGTAAAAAAAAATAAGAGATGAAAAAATAAAAAAAAGCAAAAAAAATAATTAAATGGATAATTTATTTTAAAAAAAGATTTATTTAACTCACAGTTTTTAAGGCTGAAAGTCTAAGACCGGGCAGACCCATTAATTCAGTCTTAAGTGAGGACTTCATGGCAGGTAGAATCTCAACTTTGGGGACATCTGTGAGATGGATCACATGGTAAGACAGGAAGCCAGACAGCAGTGAGGATCTAGTCTTGCTCTTTTTATAAAGACTTGTTCTCATGAGAGCTAACTCGCATGAGACCAGCATTAATCCCCTCTGAGGACAGTACCCCAGTGCCCTAATTACCTTGCACTTAACCCCATCTCTCTCTCTTTTTTTTTTTTTTTTTTGCAGTACCAGGGATTGAACGCAGGGGCATTCTACCTCCGCGCTACGCCCCCGGCCCTATTTTTTTATACTTTATTTTGAAACCAGGTCTCACGAAGTTGCAGAGGGCCTCACTAAGTAGAGAGAGAGAGACGGAGAGAGAGAGAGAGAGAGAGAGAGAGAGAGAGAAAGAGAGAGAGAGAGAGCTGAGGCTGGCCACGAACCTGGATCCTATACGGTCTCCGCCTCCCAAAGTACTGGGATTACAAGCTTACAAGCGTGCGCTACCACGCCCGGCCCCCATCTCTTAAAGGTTCCATCAGCTCTCATAACACAAGTGACCAAGACATAAACTCAAACCATACCCAAATCAGAGCAACCTCTGTATCACAGTGCCTACAGCAAGGCCCAGGAAAAAGCCAATAAGCTTCCTCATCCTACATAAAAAAAAAAGAAAATGAGCCCTTGGACCGCATAGTCCTACACGTACAACCACACATCCATCACCACTGAGATCTGTTTTCTAACTGTCTTCTATGTACCTGCTAACAGCACATAAAAACAAAAATAATATAAGAGTAAAACAACCCTGTCTCCTGTGCATAATGGGTGGTAATAAATCATGAATAAATCATTCATCAGGAGGAAAACAAGTGAGTGGTCATGCATTTCAGCAAATAAATCACCAGCACTGCTTCTGGAAACTGAAACAAGAAACATCTGCAGGGAATCAAGCAAGCCTACTAAGATGGATAAGTCTCACCATTAGTCTGAATTAGATTCGCACTGATTTTAGGGTAAAGTCCTTCTCCTGACTGAAAACCTCAAACTCACGTGTTACTGTATCATTTGACTATGTCTTACCGAAATCAAAGTCTTGAACAATCTGCGTCCTGGAAAGTAGGAGGGATTTGTAATTAATATGAAAAAAACTTCCTGGTCATCAGTGAGGAAACTGGTGTTCCCAAATCCCTTATACCCAAGGGATACTGACAAACCAAACACAGTTTTAATGATGAAATCTCTCATCCTAAGGGAAGGATTTAAGAAACTGCCTATCAAAGAAAGTCATAAAATCTTAAAGCTGAAAGGAACCTTAGAAATTAATGAGCTCAACACCGGCACATTAAGATTAAGTGAATTCCCCCCCCCCAAGATCATAAAGCAAGTGGTTTTCAAAGCACAGAGTAGTGTCCAAGTCATAACCTTTCAGTCCAGGGTGAGGTGTGGGCATAGTCCTGTCTATATAAAAGGTGAAATCACATGAAAAAATAACAAAAATTAGTAGTTAATTAACTTGCCTAGAGTCCAAAGGTGTATGGGGGAAGATTTGAACTGTTAAGTCTTTCTTTTTATTTTTTAATTATTTTTTCTTTTCTGGTACTGGGGATTTGAACCCAGGGGCATTCTACCTCTGAGCTACACCCCCAGCCCTATTTTATTTTTATTTGGAAACAGGGTCTTGCTAGGTTGCTGAAGTTGTCCTCAAAACTGTGATCCTCCTTGTCTCAGCCTCCCAAGTACTATTACAGGCGTGCACCACCATGCCCGGTTCTATTAAGTCTTTCTAATCCTAATAAATCTTGTTCTTAATCTTTTCCATTGCAATAACCTCCATTTTCAAAATGAGAATGATGTCCTACGCTCAGACCATGGCTTATGACATGCTTTCAATAAATAGTGTCCAATATTAAAATTCTCATAAAAATGAGTAAAGGGGAACATTGTGTTAAATTTGTTATTTATTTGTTCAGTCCTGCGGAAATCAGTCTTGAAATTTAGCCAACCATTCCCTGATAAAAATGGAGTTAAATTGAAACCTAACCTACATGTTGCATATTGCAGAAAATGCCTCATTTATTTCAAGTTTACCACATTTCCTAACAGGATTGTAGCTGTGGCTGATTCCAGGATGCAGTGCCTAGACTCACTGCCCGGATGAAACTCCCTGCCTCTGGCTATTCTCTCCTATCTTCTTTGCTACAACTTTTGAGCCAAGATCATGGTTTGCTTTCCTTGGGACTGCCCCCAGGTGGTGACTGAATAAGGCTGTGGTATTTCAAGGGCTTAACCATTTTCGCCAAATGTTGGATTCCTTTTTCTTTACCTGTTTGGTTTTGGTGTTTGTTTTCCATGGTACTAGGGATTGAACCCAGGAGCATTCTACCACTGAGCTATATCCCCAGCTCTTTTTATTTTTGTTTTGAGATGGGGGTCTCACTAAGTTGCCTAGGTTGGACTTGAACTTTCAATCCTCCTGCCTCAGCCTCCCAAGTAGCTGGGATTATACGCATGAGCCACTGCACCAGGCAGTGGGATTCCTTTAGTAGGCCATGTTTTCTCTGGATACCCCGATTGGGCTGGCATAGACTGTGTCCATCAGCCAACTCTTCCTGTTCAATCCTGCTGTCTCCCCTTTTCATTTCATACATGTTACTCCCCAATAAACGCTTAACACTCAAAACTCCATGTCAGTGTTGTCTTCTCAAAGAGCCAGCCTGCAACAGCTAGTACCAGGAGAGGTCTGAGAAAGCAGGTTTACAAGATGGGATTTTGTCCTGAACCACTCACTGCTCAGTTGGTAAATGGTCCCCATCTCTGGTGGTAGAAGGTACAAGGGCATAGGTGGTGGCCCAATTGCTAACACTCAGTGAGCTGAAGGAGCTTGCTAATAAAGGTGTATACACTGGTCCACTCCAAGGATTCAGATACACAATGTGTATTTGGGAGGTGATTTTTATGAGGATAATGGACTGGATAGATGTCACTAGGTTGTATTGATGACTTACAGACAAATAATGAAAAGCTGAGGGCCAGTAACAAAAATTCACATGCATCTCTTTGGTAGTTTGTTAAGAAGCTTTCATCTCATGGAATGAATAAGTGGAGAACTTGTAGATTAAGCATAGGATTTAGTAGTAACAGACTTATTGTCAAAGAATACTGAATGTTCAACCCAGAAAGATATGACATATAAGATCAGGTACCTACTTGGGCACATGCAATAGGAACATCTGGGTAGATGTTTCCAAAGACTGACTCTCTGGACTTCTCAAACCTTCTGAATCTACACAAGTGACCACTCCTCCCACTATAGTGCTAGTACTGTGCTTCCAAGACATACAGAGGTCTCTCACCACAGTACAAGATGTTGCCCTTCCAGTTACTGCCGCCTCCTCTTCTGGGCATCATGTCTATAAGCACAGCCAGATAAGGAAACAAAAGGATTATACCCCCAAGTAGCTGCATGACCCAGCCAACATGAATAAGCAGAGGTGGGAGAATATTTATGAGACTGCACTCTAAGGATGTGTGATCAAGAGTCACTACAAAATAATACTGGATGAGGGTGAGTTTATGGAATTGAGACATGCTCTTAACATGCAGCCAGGGGGTGATGCAAAATCATTCCTGGCAAAGCTTCTAGGTCCCAGAAAAAGCAGTGGCTCAATCTGAGTTTGAAATGCCTGAATTGCCAAAGGAAGGGGCTCAAAATCTCAAGGCAGTGGATGTACTGTAACGGATACATTACAGAGGAACAGAACATGTACCACAGGGTTATTATTCACAAGAGAGCCTAGAATATGCACCATTCACTAAGGCTTTTTACACTGTAACTCCATCTCAGTGACTGCTAGAGATCCCAGCCCATAACTCCTTAATACCTATGAAAGGATCTAAAAATCCCCTTTCAATAATATTTACAAATATGTCACCAAATGTAACTTCTACTTCTGCCCCAGATGAAACAATTTCACTCTTCGCTAAAAGTTCATTCATTCCCAAGCCTGACCTAGTTTATTTCATGGATTTTGCACTCTTTTGAAGGTTGGAAATAATCTATGTCACTCAGAGGGAGTCAAAACACCAGCATTTATAGCAGTCACACTTATAAATAAATATACATGTGCTCTAGGAAGTATGTATTTATAGTCTCATAAACATGAAAATGCTACAGACACAGAATATTTAACCAATGATTTCCAACATGAAATGATTGAAATAATTTGGAGGTGTCCTTATTCCAAATAGATAAGCATTTCATGCAAACTTGATTTGGATTAATCTCTGCACTGTTCACTGGGGGAAAAAAAAAGAGTCCATGATCAAAAAATTCATAGACCAAGAGGAATAGACATGCTAACTGATCTTGTGAGTTTACTAAACAACTCATTTTGAGTTGAGGATTATTGTTAGGAAATTCCACATTCTTTTCACCCACACCTCTTGGAGGGGGGTATTCAGATTTTACTTATGTCTATATAAATGGAAAAGTTAAGAAAATCTAATGCAAAATCTGAGATAAACTTTGTTATCAGGCCTAAAGAGTTACCCATATTTTGTCATTCTTATTGGTCAAATATTTAGCTGTCACTAACTAACCCACACTTGCTTCCCAACAAGCTTCCCAAGACAGAGCCCTGTTCTCAGTATTACTGGTGTCTAGTCAGCAGAAGTTATCAATATCTGAGATAATTAAAACCAATAGTGGAAATGACCAAAGAAGTTCAAGTTTCTGACTGATTGATTTATCTGTCTCCTGTCTGTCTGTCTGTCTGTCTGTCTATCTATCTATCTATCTATCTATCCTTGGTCTAGTATGGAAGGACTGGAACCAGAAAGAATAAAGAATTACAAATACTAGGGTTTTCTGAACCATCACTGTTCTGCTGTTTCAGGGGCTACAGGGATGTCCTTAAGCCCCTGGTCAACCAACTTCCACCTAAGCTTGAAGTTCTACCTGAGTCTGGGTCCCCTTTGATTTTCCCCTTGCCTCTATGGTGAGCCACCTGAGCTCTGTTGCTTCCAACATACATATGCCTGTGATCTCAAGGAGTTAAACTGGGATTGTTATTAGACTTGTTCTAAGAAATGCAAAGAGAAGCCCCTTCAGCAACAGCCATCCTTTTGGGAGAGAGTCAAATAAATATTTTCCTAGCTCTTTCCTCTCTCAACTTTGTAAATGAAGCACAGTTGCCTGGGGCAGGCATATTACATTACTGGTATATCCTCCACTGGCTGCAACTTTTCTAAAGGAGGAATGGAGAGGAGAGGAAGGGAAGGGTGGGAGAGTGGGGGAAGGAGAAGGAAGAAGGTATATAATGATGTTACTTCAGCTATGCCCAAGGGCACTCTCACCTTGCAGGGGAGGCTTTAAGGACACAATCCAAAAGGATTCTCTGTGGCTTTAGAAAGAGGGATGGAGACAGGGCTAGCAGGACTTGCTACATTTACAACTGAAGGGAATTTTCCACTCATTAGGTATATGGGTTTTATGATTCTATTAAGCCTGTACCACATTTTCAAAGATGCTCCTTTGAAAAACAATATTCAGACTAATACAGTGAGGAATGTTGTAATTCTTCAACTCTCAGAGAATAAACAAGCAATCTGTTAATTCCCCATTCCAGTGGAATTTCCAGGAAAGTTTCACAAATACATGAACACTTCTTAAACTTCCAAGGAAATTTTTCCATCATGCAGGAAACAGAAAGCAAGCAATGACACCATTGTCTTATAAAAGGATACTTCAACATTTTAACATGAAATCATTTCTCTTTCCCAGTGCATGAGCTGAAATAGGACTGAAGCAAGCATTTTGCACAATGAACATTGCAAAGGGGGGATGTTATCAGATAGTAATTTATTCTGTTTTCTTATAAGCCAAATGAAAAGTAGATTATAACCAGAGGAGCTTAGCCTCAGATTGGCTCTCACTGTGAGATTTATGAAAATCATTTTTTATCTTTCTAACAAGAGGAAAAATAAATTATTCTCCAATAGCCACATGGTCCATGGGCAGACACAGCCATCTGAATCAGTTTGTAGGTAGGTTTCAGAGATGCCAAAAAGAATTGCTCTAAGTTTATGTTGCATCCATTCAAACTGCCTCAGTAGCCCTCAGTAAAGATTAAAGATGAAATATCTCTGACCCTCCCGAAAGCGTGGATGGGGACAAAATAAAATACAGACAAAGCTGTACAGCATTTTTATATGAAGATGGTAAAGGATAGCCAAAGAAATAACACAGAATTTCTCATAATTTGGACACCTACCATGTAGCAGTCACCATTATAGGTGTGTTTGCACTATGGAAAAAACCATAAATGTAAATGTAAAGCAAGCACAAGTTCTTCATTCAGAGTTTTCTACAGCAGGGGAGAGAGCCATTGTCACTTGCTTTTTGGCAGAGATTCAAAGGCAGGCAGAGGAATAAGGAAGTTCAAGGTAGGAAGCAGGAACCGTCACAAGCTCTGATTGGAGACCATTGGCCTGGCAAGCTGCAGGTGGGCTTGCTCAAAACGCGACATCGGTTAGGGGCTTCATGTCTGGTGCTCTCTGTGTGGTCCAAAGTTGGAAGCAAGGATAAAAATTAGGGAAGCTTTCAGTTATCGATCAAGTCCTGGTCATTTGAGTCAGATTGTTAAAGAAGTTGCTGTTTAGCTTCCTGGATTCTCACTGTAGAGAACTGCCTGACTTCCAACAGGAGAGGCAAACGAGACTATAGCAAGCTCGCTTCTGAGCTGGAGGTTTCCTGGGCAGGTTGGGGTGGCAGTTCTCTCCCACGTGGTCTGGCCACTCACTGTCTACTTGTATATTCAGTTGACATGTCTCTTCTCATCTCTTCTCATCTCATTAGGGATTTTCTTCCGATTTTATGAAAAAGTAAATGGAACCTCAGAAGATGCCACAATCTTGCTAGAATGACTCAGTAGACAAGTTCCTGAGTCACAGATTCAACTCAGGTATACAATGTTAGCATTCTTTGTGCAAGTGGAGCCCTATGGATGGGTCCTCTGTTTTAAATCTTGTACTGTCAAGAAACATAAGTTTTCACACTAAGAAGAGTACTTTGGAGAACATTCCAGCAGACATCCCTGGGAGCCAACAGTTCTATGTACCATAGTCTAACTGCTTCCAAAGAGGTTTCTAGATCCAAAGGGGTCTAAAGGACATGGAGCTGGCCTCCTCTCCATTAATTTGTGCCTGATGTCCATCTGTCCCTGTCTCCCTAGATCATTAGTTTAATACAACAAACATTAGCTGAGGACACAAGTGCCAAGGAATATCAAGAGGAATCAACTCACAGTTGTACCCTCTGACTATTCCACATTTTAATGGGTTGGGGAGAGATTTAAATATATTATGATAACCAGCTAAGTGTGGTGTAAGAGATAGACCAGGCCGTTCATTGCAGGATCTCACAGGCAAAGCACATCAGTCACTCTAGGGTGGGCATGATGTCAGTCTCAGGAAAACTTGACCCCAGCAATGGAGCATCCAGATGGAAGAAAGGCATATGCCTTTGTCTTGCCTTATCTTTCCTGGGAGATACTTGCCACGCTTTCCCAAGGGTAAGCTATTTCTTGCAAACGTTAACATCTTGCTGTGCTAGTGTCTGTTTCCAGAACTGGGCTGACACTTTTACATGTTCTGATATTGTTTGCCTCAGCTGGTGATTGTCAGGGTTTGGAGTAGAGCTTGGATTCCCAATCCCATCTTTTCTCTGCTTCCAGATTTCCCTGACACAGAAGGTTTGAATTTAAACCTGGAGTTGTAGACAAAAAAAAAAAAAACATTTTCTTCAGAGGCAGAAGATTCAGTAGTTACAACTTGCTGGAGGGCTCCTCAGGTAAACGGAAACCAAAAATCAATGTTTGCCAGGGATCCTGTAACCAAATGCTATAGCCAGGGCGGCTTAAACAGCAGAAATGTATTTCTTCACAGATCTGGAGGCTGCAAGTCCAAGATCAGGGTGTGGGCAGGGTTGGTTTATGCTGTGACCTCGCTCCTTGGCTTATGGATGGTGACCTGCTTATGTCTTCACGTGGCCCTCCCTCTGTATCTATGCCCTGATCTCTCTACTTATAAAAGCACTAGTCAAATGGATGAGGATCTATTCCAGTGACCTGGTTTTTGCTTTCTTGTCTCTAAGAAGACATCACTATAAATCTAGCCATATTCTGAAATACAAGGGTGGGCATGAGGACCTCAAAAAATGAGTTTTGGGGGAATACGATTCACCTGTAACACAACACTGAGGCTTGGGTCCAAAGTGGAGTTCCCAGGAGCTCTGTCCCTGCATCTCAATAGTAATATCTGCCTGGCCAACTCTGAGTCCTCTTATTCAGTCCCAGCCCAGTAGACCAGGAGCTGAAACAGAGAAAGCTGGAAGTTTGCTTCAACCCACCAGGGTGAGCCTTGCCTCTTCTGGAAGCCAGAAAGTTAAAGTCCTGCCCAACACTAATATGTCCAGAAAGTAAAAATGGGGAGCAATTTTGGAAGTAAAGGGAACTCTAATAAATCTCTAGTTCTGAGCAGTCTGACAAGCATCTTTGCCCCATGAAGAGAGTTGAGGGCCCACAGTGGGCTGGAACATAGAAACGACTCTCTCGTCTATGGTCCAAGGCTCAATTAATGTGAGAAAGAGGGCAGAAACCACCCTTCCTCCAAAGATAGTCCTGCGTGGCTCTTTGGCTCCTGACCCACCTGCACCTGCCGAGGAGCATCCACATTCTCCTCTGTCCTCACCTGTCAACCTGCCCCCGCGTCTGCTGGAGCCTGACTGTCCCTGAACTGCCCAGCAGGACAGTCACTGTGTCTTTCATGATTTTGGAGGAAAGCATCCTTATCAACTCCTTAAGATCCAAGCTCTGCCAGGAACTTGCTCTGTGTGAAATGTATAGATCAAAACCCCGAGGAGTTTGACATTTATATTTTTAATAGATTTTTTTCCCTTCTTAAAACACCCACAGGCTGAGAGCGAAGTGGAAATGTGTTTGCTTTTAATTGAAGAGTGTGCTCCGTCAGCTCTGAGGCTGCGAATCCTCCCTCTCCTCGGAAGCTGAAGCATTTGTATCAAACAGGGCCGGGAATGGAAAGAGGAACAAAAGGTTTGAAATGCCAGGCGATAAGAAACATTCTTTTAAGACTCTTCAATAACAGGAATCGGGAGAGAATTGAATTCACAGAAGAAGAAGATTTAGGGGACGAGGCAACTGTAAACCCTTTTCATAATGGTTTCTTGCCACAGTGAGCCCTGTTTGGAGACAGGCTGCTTTTCTGGTCATCTGAAAGGTAAATATTGCCAAGTCTCTGGCAGCAGCTTTCCGCAACAAACATTTGCAGATTGCCTCCTCAGTTCTGTGGGGCACATAAAGATGGACGAGAGGTGGCTTTTGCTTCAGGCTGCTTAGGAGCCGGTACATCCAAAGCCATTCTCCAGATGGCATAGACACGCTCGACAGCCGGAATGGGAAACCTTTTCCTACCTGAGTCCAGGTGGCCTCATGCCCAAAGTTCTCCCAAAGATTTTGCATCAATCATTTCCAAGCAACCTGTTCACACATCTGAATCTAATATTCTCCTCTGTGTTCTGAATTGGGATTAGTTACAAATATTCAGAATCCTGCTTTCTCGAATAAGAGGATTATAAGCATTCTTCAGAGGTCTCAGAGTTCAATTACTAACTTCTCTGCATAATAATAAATATCACTCCTTCACCAGCAATATTTTCATTGTGATGAGCAAGGCTGGGCTGCTTGCTCAAATATCTACTCTGGAGATATGTTTACTGCCTCAATTGCCTATATGTACACTCACAGACTCAGAAGCTCCTTTGAAAGGACTCCCTCCCTGTAAAGGAGTTAAGTGTATGCAATACACCTCCTCTACCCTGTCTCTCCCTTCCAGCTCCTGATCCCCATGTTTCTTCCCCTCTCTATTGATACTCAGTAATAAAGTAGGGCACATTTATGTCAGAAAACAGTGAGCTACTATCCACTGCTTCTCAGGGTCTTACACACTCAACCCACCTTGAATTCAGACAAACTAATCCCTTACCTAAAACAAAACTATCCTGCGTGGATAAAAGTCAGCATTTATTTTTATGCAAGGCGTGTTGATTTGGCAACAGATAGGCATTATGGCTTCTACTGATCCAACTTTGGATATAACATATGGAAAACAAGGTCTCTTTCCTCTTGTGGCCCCATGGACCACTATCCCACAGTGCCCTGTCACACAGAGCCATCTGCTCTCTGCTGTGGTGGGTTTCTTCTTCTTACATCTTGACATTTCTTCTCTTTCCCTCCATTCACCACCTCTACCCTACCCTGCCCACTGAGTCCTCATTATCTGGATCAGCAGACATGCTTTGCTAATACTACAAGGTAGACACACCATGCATATAAGTGTATTGTTTCCATTTTACAGATGAGAAAACCAAGGCTTAGAGAATGTGAATGACTTGCATTCACATTCATAAGTGGGTTGATGAAATAAATGTAGTTATTGTAATTCCAAAGCACATGGTTTATCCTCAATATTCAGAACTCATGGTGAAATAATATCTTGCAATTCCAAGCCTTACAGAAAATAAGAAAGAGTTATTTTTAGGAATAGTGTCTCCTTTTGCCCTGACAACCACAGTATCACCTTGCAAATAGGAGATATCTATGTGTGAATGTTGGAGAACCATATTCATGGATTCAGACTTTGATTCTACCCCTAACAGAGAAATTTGGGGCAATCTTTTTTCATATCTAAGACTTGTTTCCTTATCTAAAAAGGAGAGTGGGGTGGTAATAATCCTCCCTTGGAATGATGGCATACAGAATAAGCTAGAGTGGAAGTTGAGCACATTACTTTGCTCTCGGTAGTGGCCCAATTAGAAGAGAAGTGGCCCATTTAGGAAAAACTCTAAAAGCATGGAAAGTTTTCTTCTATCTTTTTCACTTCTCTTAAATCCATACCCACCTAGGTTGAATTAGGTCATCTTTAAGATTTCTTCTAGATTTAAAATTTTAACAAAACATCCCCAACCATTTTTTGTCCTATTCCTTCTTGTAGTGACGTGACCATGGCATTTTGTTCACAGATGAGTTTCACAGGAGATTTGATCAAGATTGATAGGCTGAGGTTTTAATCCAAGCATCCATCTGTGGGCTACAATTGTGCTGACTCTAGATGAGTCTAAGTGACATCAGAGGGACTTCCCTCTCCTCTCTACCTCCATCTTCAAGGCTAAGATTATTAACATCAGCCAGAGGCCAGGGAATGATAGATTCAAGCAGCAGACACCGTAAATGAATTATCTCAAACAACTTATTCCTTGGCAGTCAGGCAAGCCACCTAGCAATTCATTGGCAGTAAAACTCCAAGTGTTCCCAAATGAATTGGCACAATGTCCTTACTGGCTTGCGTATTCTGCCTAGTTTATAAAGAAAAATTAAGGGCATTCTGTCCACAATTTCTTTTTTTCTTTTTTTCCTTCTTCTCTCTTCCCATTAAAAAATCAGTACTTTTAATTCTAGAAATCACTTAAAGAGTAGAGAGGAAGCCTGCTAGGTAATAGAGAAAGTTTGAGGTGAAAAACAGGGTCTGCATTAGATCTGGTTTTAAAATTGATGCCAAAGCCACCCCAAGGTTATGTGAGGTTAATAGTGATGATAGAGCTGCTGATCTCTCCCCAGCTTGGAGATTAATTCTCCTCCTTTGCAAAGAACTCCACGTTTCAGTCAGGGCTCCGCTCTGCTGAGCTTGTTTTCTCTTCTTTCATTTAATCTAATTTGATGAACCAAATCCTTTGCACCAAACCACCTCCACCACCCACCTCCCAAAACCCAGAGAAAAGAAAACTAACAATACTTGAAGAATGTATCTAATCGACCAGAAGCAAATGCATTTCTAATTAAAGATTATGAATATGGGTCACCCTTTAGAACAAGCAAACACAAGTCAAGCATCATTCTTCTTCATTTGTTCCAGGTCATTCTTCTCCCCTGACTGGCTGCAGAACGCTAATGGATCACCTTGATAAAAATTCATTTTTCCACCCATCTGTTATATTGCACTTTTAATGTCAATTTCTCCTAATGTATCTTGATTTTGTCCCAGCTCCAGCTGCAAACACACCACGTTTTATTAGAATAAAGTCTTGTGTCTCCTACCTTCTAAATGAGAGAAGTAGCTGCAAGACCATTCTCTCCCCTGCATTTAGTTTTAAGTTTCAGCATATGTTAGCATAATGCTTTCATTCAATACCATTTCCAAGGCAGAGGCCTTTCCGAATCAATTTTTTGATTCGGAACCAGATCAAATCAAATAAGCAGTTTATGCACATAAAATAGAGGAGTCTGACAGGA
This sequence comes from Glis glis, assembly GCA_004027185.1. Taxonomy (NCBI): domain Eukaryota; kingdom Metazoa; phylum Chordata; class Mammalia; order Rodentia; family Gliridae; genus Glis; species Glis glis. Next base: position 12,697 of record PVJS01036483.1, read on the forward strand.
TCAAATGTCAAAGACAATAGAGAAGAAAATATTTCATTTGGGAAACAATGCAAAACATTACCCTAATCAAATGGGAAAATAGAAGAGGAGAAAATCATCACATTCTGCTATAGTCATTTGACGAAGCTAGGACATTGAAAGTTGCTTGTTTGTTTTTGTGGTACTGGGGATTGAACCCAGGGGCATTCGAACTCTGAGCTATACCCCCAGCCCTGTTTTACTGTAAAACAAGATATCACTAAGTTGTTGAGGGCCTTGCTAAGTTGCTGAGGCTGGCCACGAATGGATGTTTTTAAAGTAGAAAATGTGCACTGATTGCTTTCCGAACTCAAATATGAATTATAAAGTTATATACTAGGAGTGTGAAGATGTCTCTAAGCAAAGCTAACCTCGGATGTCCCTCACTAGCCATAACTTCAGAGGTTAGAAGCCAGACCAGACACAATTTAGCAAAGTGACAGAAGGACATACAACCAGATAACTGAGAGGCAAGGTAAATAAAGTTAGGTGTAGGTTACAGATGAGGAATCCAAATCACCAATAACTAAAGTGATTTTCTCAATCATAACATCAGCAGCAACAACAAAACTCAGACTATTAGGGTTGGCTCAGAGCTTGTAGACTTTGGAGCACTTTGGAAGAGTCTTAAGGGAGAACATGATAGGGCAAATGTAAGCAGTATTCAGGTAAATGAATAGAACATAGAGATCCTCCAGTACATTGAGTTATATCTGCTCAGCACCTTGGAAGAAAGCTCTACTAGTTTCTACTCACTCTGGGATTTGGGGGATCTCAAAGATAATTATAGATCTAAAAATCCCTTTTTCCTATTGTTTCCTAGAATATAGTCTCTATTTCTTCCCGTAGTCTACAATGCCTATGAAATATGGGACCCTCAACCTTCCTCTCCCCAGTGCCCACGCTTCCTAGCATGCTACTTCAACAACCCAAGATTTGCTTACAAATCTAGAGACTTTGATTCCAGCTATTCTGTCAGCCTGGGAATCTTCCCCCAGCCCCACCCAGTCTGTACATGGCTTCCTCCTTCTCACCATTCAATTCTCATTTCAAATGTCTCCTCAAATTCACCCACCCTGACCACCCTGTGCCAACTACCCATCCCCATTCACTTTGTATCATAGTAATTCTTATCATCGGGCTTAATATTATCCCCAATATTTTCTTGTTTATTTGCTCACTGATCCTTGTTCCACACAAACACACACATTATGCAGTCTTCTAGAGGAGAAAGTATATCATAAATGCCTAGCACATAATACAGTCTTGGTAAATGTTTGCTGGGTAAATAAGTAAATTCCTTAAAAGCAAAGCAAAGTGAACATATGAATAGGTATAGCACAATCCCAAACAGATGGAAAGGCAAACCCCTTTAGTGTTGGTATACATGTTGGTTTGAAAAAAAAAGACAGAAACATGTCTCCCTTTCTGGTATCCAATATTTCCCACTTCCATTTGACACCTTTTCCTCTTATGTGGTCAATATCCATCTCTTTATTTGTATGTGTCCTTATATATTATTATTATGTTTAAATTTACCTAAATGATCTTATTTTATACAAACATATATATGTATGTGTATATACATACATATAAAGGTCATTGCTTCTAGCAACTGAATGATATTCCACAACACCCATCCACATTACCTACATTTCCTTCTCCTTGCTGTGGAATTACCTGCTGCCATAAAAAAAAACAAATAAAGCAAAAACACTGTGACAGACCTTCTCATTTATATCTCATTATGAATCTGAGTGGGGATTTCACTAGGATATTTATTCAAGAATGGAATTTTGGGGTCATAGGCCATCCACATGCTTAATATGACTAAATTCTGTATAACTACTAGTGGTACCTCAGTGCTACCTGACCACAGAAAGACAGTGTACAACATCCTTGTGATTCCTGTATCACACCAGCCGGGGCAAGCCACCTAAATATGGCAAGAACAGCATTTAGCAGATGGCTCACAATGGATCCAGCGCAGGAGTGGGTATAAGCGTATCAGGTTTACCCATCATAAAGTTAGGCATTTTGAGGTTTGCCATGTTTTCACAATTGATTATGTCTGAGTTCTTCATTCATTCTCTCCATAAGCATTTGTTAAGTCTTCAATGTCCCAAGGGAAACCAAGGTGAATAAAAGAACAACAAGCATTGTGAACTTCTCAGGAGTGGACTCTGAGCCAAGATTCCTGCATTTATGGTACTTAAAGAAAGGCCCCTAGGAGAAACCAGGAAAGGAGTGGAGGATATAGAGGAGGGAACGGAATGAAGTCAAATGATAGGGATTCCAGGAAAAGACCCACAGAAGATAACTACATCCTGATCATGCAGAGCTCTGGAATGGAAGTTAAATTCCAGAGCTAATCCCACATTGGAGCCAGGCAGCTGAGTTCTCATACACTCACACAGGCAGTCATTGGTGGAGCCTTTCTTGAGGGTTGTACAGTCCCAGGGACTTCAGCATGCCTGTACTACATACAAACCAGTTCTAACAACTTCTGGTCTTGGGTACAGGTCCTAAGAAATAAAATACACAGAAGCTGAGACATGGGTACACAGAAAAATAGGAATGATGTGAGCACACCTGGGCAGAGGTACCTAAGATATCTTAAGACCTGACAGGATTGCAAATACTAAAGGTAGGAACAAGAAACTTGGCAGACCAGGGCAAGGATAAGTAAAGCTAGTTAGAGCAAAAGAAAGCATATGACAATTACCTACAGCAAAAGGACTGATTCTCTAGAGCCATCAGGGAACTCCTAGTATAGTGGGAAACACAGACCTGTGATCAGAAAGGCATGTTCATGATACTGAGATACTCTGAATAGCACTGGGCTTACTACACTGTTCAAAAAAACACTGAAGAGATCAGCTGTCCTGGACTATGCACAAAACTTTATCTGGGTTGGAGGTGATGATTTGCTCTTTGGGCCACTACGTTTTATCTTCCCACATTTCAGCTCCATGAAACTTGATCATTTTATTGACTACTTCTGGTTGAAAACCAACCATGCTACCATGGAACTAGAATTAGGGTGATCTGTGATCAATGCAGGCAACAGGTGCTAATTATTCATCTCCATTCTTTACTTGGTAGGGCCTTCTTCTCACCAAAATCCTTCTTGTGTTCCAAGTCACAGTTGATCATAAACATTCAGGTCTACCTACAGAGCTACTTTGAAAATTGCCATGACAAAAGAAGATTTCTATACTCTCACTGGAACCAGGGCCTTGATTTTTGTTTCATAGGTTTATCAATGTAAAATTCAATTTGCAGGTCATAACTAAAATAAATCCTTATGAACTGCACTAGTTATGGGACTTCTTTTAACCTGATATAGTTTCTTACCATCAGTATATAGTACATAGTTAAAGATGAAATGCTGTTTTACATGTTTAATATGAATGTCACAGCGGTGTTAATTTCTCTCCTAATTGATTCTATCCCAAATGGAACCAGACAAGATTAAACGACTCTCCCCTAAATAGCTCCTATTTTAATTGTAGATCTTTTGACTTGAAAATTGTCTCATCCTCAAAGGACATAAAATTATATTGCATTTACTCATCATGTCCCTCAGAACACAGGAAATTAGAGTCCTTTACACTCTCTAGAAAATCTGTGTGTGAGAAATTTAAATTTAATATTTGTTACAATGAAGACTTAATATATCTCAAGAAAATAGCATTTCTTCACAGGGCGACTTCCTGTGGATCCAAACAAGCATTATTTGTGTGTTTATCTTTTCTTTCTGGAAGGTATTTGTGTAACTCATAAGACATCTTAAGACCTGACAAGACTACAAACATTACAGATAGGAAGCAAGAAAGCTGTCAAGGCTCAGGACAAAGTACAGCACATTAAAGCACCAGAAAGCATTTGAAAAGGATCTACAGAACTGTTGGGGTTAAACGAGAAGCAAAGCATATTTTCTGGGGCAAGTTAGAATACAGATGGTCCCTAACAGGATGGTTAGACTAATGATTTTACAACTTGAGGACGGTGTGAAAGTAATATACACTTGAGCTATTTCCTGGCTAGCGATATGCTATATGATACTCTTGCAATGCCGAGCAGCATCCAATCAGGTGCACAGTCATGAAAGGGAACAGCCTTATTCTACAGTGTGCTGTGGGGCTAAGCTATGGTTTTTGGTAGGTGAGGTATACCAAACTCATTCTTGAAATATGATATTTTCACCTTATGATGAGCTTATCTGGCTATTATCCCATCATAAGTAGAGGAACACCTGGTATTCTTATGATCTGGGGGGGGTATTGGACCTGCTACAAATGCAATAAAAGTAAAAATCAGTGTCTATAAAATATAATAGAATATCAATTTCTGATTTTACAATTTTCATCACACAAGCATAATATGGTTTCCGTGCACTTGGAAGAAAATCACATTCTATTAGCGTTAATACAGAGCAGGGACTAGCAGATGACCCCAATGCACTGCTCATTTTACAAAGACATGGAAATTTTAAATAGTAGATATGTGCCATTTTGTGGATTCCTAAGAAGGTGGCACAAAATGCCCTGAAGAAAGCTATGTGGAGTTAAAGAACCATGAGAGGGCTGCTTTGAGACCAGAGATCAACATGCGTATTTTAGCACAGGTGCATGAACCCTGGCATAGGCTTCTATGGCCCTAGGATAAACCAGAGTTAATGAATTGATTGTTTGAAGATACATGCATAACCATCCACTTTTTAATGAGTAAACTTTTTTGCACAGAAAAAGATGGAGCTTTGTTCCTTTGGATTGGATGAATTGACATTTAAGTAAGACCTACTGAGGGCTAATCAGACATTTAGCTCTAAGTTTTCTAGCAAACAATGGTCAGCTAGAAAATAGGATTTGAAATATCTATGAAGTAAAAACAAGCCAATGAATGGCTCAAGAGAATTACAACTTTCCTTGAGACTAAGGTCCCAAAAGGTTCTCCCAGGAGTCTTTATCAAAAGAAAGAAAGAGGCCAGGCGTGGTGGCGCACGCTTGTAATCCCAGTACTTTGGGAGGCAGAGACCAGAGGATCTGGGTTAGCGGCCACCCTCAGCTCTCTCTCTCTCTCTCTCTCTCTCTCTCTCTCTCTACTTAGTGAGGCCCTCCACAACTTCGTGAGACCTGGTTTCAAAATAAGGTATAAAAAATAGGGCCGGGGGTGTAGTGCGGAGGTAGAATGCCCCTGGGTTCAATCCCTGGTACCACAAAAAAAAAAAAAAAGAAAGAGAAGGAAATAAAGAAATATTGTGATATAATGACTGCAGCAATGTATACAACATTCTTATTACAAAACTCACTAACATTTTCATAAGGCTATTTCTCTTGACTTCCAAACAGGCTGAAAAGACATCACAACACATGAAATTTGGTTAAAACAATATCCCTCCAGGAAAGGTCATGGACGAAACTCTCAGGTTATGCCTTGTGGTCCAGGTATGTTCCAGGCTGCCTGAAAGATGGAGCAGGGTGATGTGTCTCGAGTTCCCCTCTCCCAATACCTTTGCTCTCAGCCCATCTCTGTGCAAACCAGGGGCAGCAGTGAGCTTATTACTCTCTCCCTGTGAGATGCCTGGAGTTTGGCACACCTGTGATTTCTGTTGCTTGCAGACCGGTGTGCGTGGGAGACCAGCAAGCCAAGGGCAGGGAATAAGTCTTTTCAGGAACTGATGAGCCAGATCAAAGTGAGTCCCTGAAAGCTAGCCAACCCTGTGTCCACTCAGAAGTGACCAGAGGAAGAACTGGCCTGGGGCAGAATTCACTTAGAAGATTGTTTCCAATAAGCTCATTAGGAACACATGTCTGGCTAATTAAAGCCCCTAATCCCTCTATATCTGCATTGCTAAAATTTAAAAAAGGGGGGCAAAGCTACATCAATATCCACCTAGGGCAAAAGCAACTATTTTTTTAACATTTTAGTACATTATCCACAAAGTATCTAAATTTAAGCTATTCTACTTACTAAAGATAAGATAAACTATTTAGGAAACATACAAGCAGGTAAGCCTATGAAGCAATTAATTTATTAAAGGGAATTATGGTTTATACGCAATTTAAAGTGACCCTCCTAGAATTCCACACTAATTTACAATCTCACCCTCAGGGTATGAGAATATCTAATCATCAGCCTTGTTAGCATGTGGAGGGTAATTGTGCCATATCTTCCTAAAAAAAAAAAAAGGCCTTCCTGTTTACCAATAATTCCACTTCCAGGAACTTGCCTTGCATATGAACACGAGACAAAATATACCAGCTAGAACACATTCTGCAGCAAAAAACTAGAGGCTATTTTTAATGTCTGTCCATTCTGCACAGCAGATTAGAGTTTATTCCAACACCAGAATTCTGCACTTTCAAAGGGGAAAAATCTATATGGGTTGATAAGGAAATATTTCAAAGATACATGTTAAATGTCAGATGACTAAAAGAAAATGCAAATGTATGAATGGTATAACGTGTGTGTGTGTTAGCATGTGTGTTTTGAAAAATGATTACAGCAAATGATAGAGATACTGGTAAATGACAAAACACATTCAGGTGACCTACCCAAGCTTCCCAACACCAGAATGTGTACTCTTTCTACCATATGAAAGAGTAGTCGTGGCTGGCTTCATTTCCAAGCTATTCTCACTAATTAATGGTGCATGGTGCTAGTCAGATGGCAAGCCCCGTGCATGCTTTTTCCTCCCATATATTGCTTCATACAATTATTCAAGTTTCTTAGAGGGTTTTTGTTGCTCTTGTTTGATTTTGGTTTTTAATTGGTGGAGAAAAGAGTCACCTAAGGGGCAAACCCAAGGATCCTCATCTCAAGGAGGCATCGTCCCAACCTCTGGGATCCATGCTTTTCTGGCAAAGGGATAACTGGTTGCTGCTGTTGCAACAGTTCATGTCTGTATACCACAACCTGGGCCAGCACAACTGTCCCCTAAACGTGCCGTCCTATTGGGTAGACATTCTGCCATTCCAGCTTAGCAAAGATGCCCTACTTCTCTCTGTACACCTCCCCTATTTTCTCAGGGTTATCATTCAGAAACCCAGACAAGTGCCCACAAAAGAACCAATCATCCTGATTATTCATATTGGGCTTAAATTCAATAAACCTTTTGACTACTAATATCAAACGTCCATTTCGTGGCACACCGCTATAAACTTGGTGATTTACCATATGATGTTTATATTTTATAAGGTTTATTATCTACCCAAAGCGCTAGGTAAAGTAAGAATTAGATAGGTTCTGAGCACCCCTGAATAAGTATAAGGTACAGTAGTTGGCTTACTTTAGGGGACATGTTTCACCAGGATAGTAATAATAATAACAATAAATTTAGAGTCCTGCTTGTTATAGTGACTTGCCCTGTCAGAAGACCAAGGAAAACAGAACTGACTGAACTGACTGAAGAATGAGCAAATTCACTTAGGACACTTAGATGGATTTGGGAAAAGTCTTTTAAAAAACAAACAGTTTAAGAATCAGTTGATGAGAGCCGGGCGTGGTGGCGCATGCTTGTAATCCCAGTACTTTGGGAGGCGGAGACCGGAGGATCCGGGTTCGCAGCCAGCCTCAGCTTTGTCTCTCTCTATCTCTCTCTCTCTCTGTCTCTCTCTCTCTCTCTCTCTCTCTCTCTCTCTCTCTACCTAGTGAGGCCCTCGGCAACTTCGTGAGCCCCGGTTTCAAAATAAAGTATAAAAAAATAGGGCCGGGGG
>PVJS01036484.1:0-20432 GCA_004027185.1 Glis glis
ACATACATACATATATACATATATATACACATATATATATACATATACACATATACATATATACATATATACACATACATATATACACATATACATATACACATATACACACATATATACATATATACATATATACATATAGCATACATATATACATATACATACATATATACATATATACATACATAAATATACACATATACATATATACATATATGTATGTGTGTATATACATATATACATATACATATATGTATGTGTGTATATACATATATACATATACATATATGTATATGTATATGAAACTTTGCGTACATGGAGTAAGTCTTGTCTTCAAAATTCCTTTCCATATTGTATGCATATCTGTTTTATGAAATAGAATAATGTGTGGTTAATGCCATCTGTAATGGTTTTTTAAAGCATTTGGTTATATCCCAAATTAAGTGTGCTTAAAGTCAATAATGAAAGATGTTTCATTCCCATAAAACAATGAAATTCACCCTCTATTTTCATAATTCAATAAAATATATTATTAACATCAATTTCAGTTACCTCTTAGTGCAATTAAATTGGCTAAGATATTATCAGAATCTGGCAAAACTTGATGAATATGTATTACTGGCATTTATAAAACTGAAATTGTAGCCGTACTCTTCCTTCGTACCATTTGGTTATTTCTTTTTTACCGCCGGTTTCTCAATCACTCCTTTCTGAGTTGCATTTCTCACTCGCTTGTGGAACTGAGTCGGTACCCCTGGCCAAAAGAACATCAGACCCTGGCACTTGAGGAAGTTGCCGTGAGCTTCTTGATGAAAAAGCTTAAGGCCTCATTTCAGTGATCTCTGGAGACCAAGAACTTCGGCTTCCTTTTTTTTTTTTTTTTTTTTTTTGCGGTACCGGGGATTGAACCCAAGGGCGTTCTACCTCCGCGCTCCACCCCCAGCCCTATTTTTTATACTTTATTTTGAAACCGGGTCTCACGAAGTTGTGCAGGGCCTCACTAAGGAGAGAGAGAGAGACAGGGAGAGACAGAGAGAGAGCTGAGGCTGGCCTCGAACCCGGATCGTCCGGTCTCTGCCTCCCAAAGTACTGGTATTACAAGCGTGTGCCACCACGCCAGGCACAGCTTCCTTTTAATCTAGTAATTTGATTGAAACTGAGCAAGGGAATCACAGAATCATGCACAGAAACGTTCCCATTTTTGGTAGTTCTTGGTCTAATTTCAGCTGAAAGCCATTAAGGCATGATGGGAATGGGTCACGGGCAAGGTTCAGAACATTAAGTACTAAGGGTTTCTTGGCCCCTGAAGCTCCAGCTCTGACATTGTCGCTCGGTGACTTCTCTGCCTCTTCCACCTGGTCCAACGAAGCAGCAGGCGTGGGGAAGGACCTGCCCTGATAGCAGATCCACCCTGCCTTTGCTGCCGTCCTAAGCCGAGGCGCACAGTTGAACACCTCTGGGCTTACGCGGGTTTCATGCCGTCATTCGACAGACTATTGAGCATCTGCTATGGACTATTGTGACAACCACCATTAACTAAACACTCAGTATGTGCTTAGCGTGTACTGTATACATTATCTCATTCGATCCTGAGCAAAACTCTGACGAAATATATAAAAATCATGATGATAAATGATTACAGCAGTGTTAGTTAACCCTTACTGAGCATGTTTGATATGCTAAGCATAAAGCAAGAACTTTATGTAAATTAATTTAGTCCCCATAATAATTCAATGAGGAAAGTACTATTTCCCCCACTTGCATATGGTAAAACTAAGTTTCAGAGATAAAGTTGGCTGATTTTTTTGTGTCACGTAACTCCTGAGATAGGATTTAAATAGGCAGCTCAACTTTGGAGTCTGTGCTTTTAACCCCTGTGATAGTCTACACAGATTTATTATAACCAATAGTGTTATATTTCTAAGGATAGAATACATTTTAATAGAAATTAATTTGTCTAGGATATCACAGCTTGCAGGAAGAAATGAAAGTGAGTATACAGATTCATTTTATCTAATCAACATATATATGCAGTGATTTAGAAAAAGGGCTGATACCACTTTTTATGTTGTTTTTCTCTCCAGCAGGACAGGAACAAGCTAGGGACAGCATTACTTGACCTCCAGGGTGTCGAGGAAAAGGTGTTTGCCTCATTTATCACAAGTTTATCTTCTGTGCTTACAGTGATACCTTAAAGAATATGCAGAACCACTCAGTGTGGTGGCAAAAGCCTGTAATCCCAGCACTCAGGAGGGGAGGCTGAGATGGGAGGATAACAGGTTCAAGGCCAGCCTCAGCAACTTACTGAGACCCTGTTTCTAAATAAAATAAAACAGGGCTTGGGGTATAGCCTGGAGGTAGAAGGCCCCTGGGTTCCATCCCCAGTACCACACACACAAAAAAAGATTATGCAAAACTTTAGCCAGTTGTGGTGGCACACACCCACAAACCCAGTACTTGGGAGGCTGAGACTGGAGGATTGAAGGTTTGAGACCAGCCTCAGCAATTTAGTGAGACTCTCAGCCACCTAGGGAAACCTTGTTTAAAAACAAACAAGAAAAAGGGCTGGGGGTGTAGCTCAGAGGTACAACCATGGGAATTTGTAAATACATAGAAAAAAGATTGAAACATTGTATCCTAACATTGTAGTAGTGGTTATATTAGAGTGTGAGAGAATGGGTGTTTTTTATTTTCTACACTGTGCTTACATGACACGTGGGTCTACAGTGAGACACTCTCAAGAACTCCTGAGGGTTAAAGTAATGAAATCTATACTTAATGAACAGGACCAGGCCTCGCCAGACATTTCCTTTAAATTCTTGCTACTCAGACTGTGAATCTTGAATTAGCAACATCAATATAATCAGGTAATTTATTAGAAATACAAGGTACAACGCAGATCAATTGAATTAGAACATGATTTTGACAAAATCCCCAGGCGATCCTTATATACATTAAAGTTTGAAACCCAACTGGGCACTGCAGTACACAACTGTAATCCCAGCCGCTCAGGAGGCTAAGGCAAGAGGATCACAAGTTCCAGGCCAGCCTGGGCAACATAGCAAGACCCCATCTCATAAAATAAAATAAAATCAGTTTGAGACACATTATTCTGTGTGATTGGCTTTCTCATTTCAAGAAGAACAGTATTACTAATCTAAAATTAAGTGCTAATAGGAAAAAGTTAATCAGAACATGGCAAATGGAAATAGACACCATCAAGGGTGAGCGGGTCAACTTGGGGACCCCAAATCCAGTCTGTAGGGACTTGAAGCTTCCGGTGGATCTTCCGGGCTCACCCCACTCTCCTGGCTGTAGATGAACTGTCTCCCGCTTTTGCACTTACTATTGCTCTGTGTTTACACCCCATGTGTCCTCCTTTGTCTACAAATTGTTTTTCTTTCTAGCTTTACATCGGGGGAAATTGCCCTTGTCATGGGTCTGAGAAATCTAGTCTCTTGGGGAATTCTATGGTTCTTGTTAAAATATAATAAATTGCTTTCTCATATTGCATGAGCCATAAATTCTGTATCCAGTCTGTGGGTTTCTTTCCAATTTTAAGTTGTTATGTTTGCATTCTTGTGCATTTGCAAATCTAGCGTGCTTTTTTGCTTTGTAAATGTCCACGTAAGAGAGACTGATTGATCTTAAGGAGTCACTAATACAATTATCAATAAAATTCTAGAAAATTAAAACCACATAGAAATGCTGTTCCCTGGACAGCCCCTGTCAGGTGGCCACAGATCTCCTTAGGGAAAATGCATGTGGCTCTTAGAAACCATGTTAACTTTGTAATGATTTTTTTTAATTAAAATAAGATATGAGATGGGAAGGAAAGTATCTTACAGTTCTGTTATTCAAGGAATTCTGATGTTTTGGCACACTAAAATTCATAAACACTTCTTAGTTATTGTTTTCCCCCCTCAGTATCAGTTTTCGTGAATATTTTAGGACCATTGAAACTTGTGTTTCTGTGACAGCTCAGAAGTTAATTTGACTCAATCTTTTCCTTTATAGAATGAGATCTTTTTTTCTCACTTTTTACATGATGTCCTCAAAGAAGATCACGCCCTGGTGTCTAGAGCTGTGTCCAAGGGGGTGGAAAATTTCACAGAAACAAGTGAAATAAATGAACTCTTTGACTTATTTACATATAACAAGGTAAAAGCAGTTATATATTTCTTTTTGTTCTGTAGTCTTACAGAAAGTTACATAAAATGTAATCTAATAATTATTAGATTAATAAACATCTTAAAATTTTTGATACAAATAGCCTTAATTTTATTGAATATAATGGGTTTCAGAAAATGTGGTTAAATCAGTTCTCACCTAGAAAATATTAATCAAGCCCACATTAGACACTAGATACCATCTGCCATTATAAATAGACTCAAACAACTTGCTACTTTAAAGTCAAATCCTTGTTTGATAGAAACTTATTATTGCATGTAAATGTCTTCATTTAAAGGTTTTTTTCTGTGTATTGAACACTTTTTTTGTACTGGGTATTGAACTCAAGATTTCTACTTCTGAGCTATACCCCCATCCCTTTTAAAATTTTTAAAAAAATTTTTGAAACAGAATCTCACTAAGTTGCTGAGAAGCTCACTAAGTTGCTGAGAAGCTCACTAAGTTGCTGAGGCTGGCCTCAAACCTGCAATCCTCCTGTTTCAGCTTTCTAAGTACTCGGATTGCAGGCATGCACCACCACGCCGGGCTACTGAACTGTTTGTACGTAGGGCATTTGCCCACTTTTTACCTATTAATTAGTGACAGTCCACTGTTTTCTTAGCATAGTTGGGGATATTTCAAATATTTAGCTCAAGTACAAAGTACAGTCAGGAACATCTCTCAGAATATTGCTTATAATAATAGAATGTGTCAGAATGTAGATATTGAATTTTGTTCAAATAGTGAACATCTTCTTATGTCCTAGGGAGCGTCTATGGCCCGAATGCTTTCTAGTTTCCTGAATGAACATTTATTTATCAGTGCACTTAAGGTGAGTTTACAAAATAGTTGTTACTCAGATGACTGAAAACAAATTGCTTTGGCATGCTATTTTTTCAGCCTTTGCTTCTACATTTTTACAGTCATATTTGAGGACCTTTTCTTACTCAAATGTTGAGCAAGATGATCTATGGAGGCATTTTCAAATGGTAAGTGTCCTGATTTCAGACACATTCTTGCTGCGTTGTTTTGTCTGATACAGTACAAGATGAGGAGACCCTGGGTCAATGGCAACATCACAGGAAAACAACTTGGCCTTGTTTCTGAAACTCTCTTTGATCAGGGCTTGAGGGCTTATGTCTTTAGTCCTCACTGTATTCCTATGCCCAGAACAGATCCTAGCACATATTAGAGCCATAAATATGTACTCAGCAAATAAATGAATGAGTGAATGAAGTGAGGAGCCACTCATGTGTAGTCAGCCCTCTGTTCTGTGTCTGTTCTACACCCATAGATTCAACCAACCCCACATGGAAAAGAGTGGGAAAAAAGATTGCCTCTGCACTGAACACATACAGACTTTATTTCTTGTCATTGTTTCCTAAATCATACAATATAACAAGCACCATATTTATATAGCTTTGCATTATAATAGGTATAAGTAATCTAGAGGTGGTTTAATATATATAGGAAGGTGTGCATAGGTCGCATGCAAATACTACTCCATTCTGTATAAGGAGTGTGGATTTTGGTATCTATGGGAATCCTAGAATTAATCTCCCTCAGATTCCAAAGGAAAACGGTATAAACAGAGTTCTGAGTTTGGTTCAGAATATTAACCCCTGGGGTTGACTACATAAAGGAGGCCTCGATGAGCTGTTCCGTTTCTTTTAGGAGATTGCCACTTCAAAAGGTTTTGCTAACAACTGTGTCTGATTTTGTGATGATTGTCTAAACCAGGCCATAGATGACCAGAGTGAAATTCTGTTGCCAGCCACAGTAAAGAGCATAATGGACAGTTGGACACACCAGGGTGGGTTTCCAGTCGTCACTTTAAATGCGTCTACTGGTGTCGTGAAACAGGAACCATTTTATCTTGAGAAGGATGAAAATCAGACTCTTCTAACCCACAAGTAGGTAGTGTCTCCGCCTGCCCTGGGGTTGAGCTCTGACAGAATGGAAAGGAGCCAGGGGTGAGGAGCGTCCCCCTGCTGGGCACGGAGCCTTCGCAGGGAGTCATGGTGTGCTGGGGTGAGGCGGCCCCCCTGCCCTGAGTCCCAAGCAAGGCCTGCAGTTACAGGTCAGGGATGCCCCTCCCCTGGGATTTAGAGCCACACCAACCACCAAAGTTTGGGGTGTCACATATCTCTCCCCATCCATTAGAAAGAGGTAATGAACTAGGTGGGATTCTGAGTGAAAGGCAATAAGATATCAGCACAGGAATTACCGTCTTTAGATGCTCTTAGACCTGGGTTCAAATACGATCTCACCAAAACTCAAATCTGAAGTCTTAGTTAAACTCTGAGTTTCAGTTGCCTTATCTATCAAATAAATGTAATAGCATACACAGGATTGTTGTAAATGTGAGATGATGAGTTGGAGCCCAACATTCATCACCTCCTTCCTTTCCTTTTCCTTTCTTAATTTGTTAGCTCACGTTCAGTTGTTTTTGATAGTCTGCATCCTCAGATCTCATTGTAGTGGGTGTCAGCATAAATGAGGACACTTTCTTTAAAACCCCAGGGGAGAGAAACAGGAGACCCAAAAGCTCCATCTCTCTGTAATATTCTGTGACTTTTGAGCAGAAAAGGGGGTCTTAGCTATGCAGATAAACACAGACCCACAGCGTGAGAATTTGAGCAAGATTGGAAATACCACCCCAGGTCCAAGTCGTGTGTCTCTTGGGGTGACTGATGTGCTGCCCGTGGTCCACTTCATCATCCTGGTCACATCCAGCAACGTGGTGGGCGATGCGGACATTCAATAAATCTAGCCGATTCACTAAATGTCCTGGCCGATTCCTATTGAACACATTTCAGATGGGGAGAAAGCTTGAGGCAGACAAGTATTTTAAAGTGTTTTATCAAGTTTTTCTTCTTCAATTATCCTTTACCTCTCTGGGCAGGGACATATTTGAGTCAGTCCGCAGCACTTGAATGACCTCAAATGAGGCCAAGTGGTTATAATTTAACATAAATAGGCCTTGTTTGCAGATACAAGACAGTCTTAGTAGATTACTTCTACATTATAAGAAGTAAATCCTTAAGACTCAACAAGAACGAGGAGTGAACTAATAGCCAAAGCAAAGCTAGTTTGTAAAAACAGCCACAGATAATCCTAAAAACGAAATCCTGCATATCCAGCAGGTCTGAACAAAGAATTCCAGTTCTGTCTGGTATTTTATTGTGTCTCTCATATTGGCTCAGCGTGTATATTCTTATGTGTGAAAATTTACTAAATTTTTTCTTTTCTTCCCAAAGTGGCACATGGATTGTCCCTATCCTTTGGATAAAAAATGGAGCTACACAATCTTTAGTGTGGCTAGATAAAAGCAGCAGTAAGTACAAATTTTAAGAAACATTTTTGGGGGAGCGGGGTGGAAGCACGGAATGAATACTGTGTTCATGTAGGTATGTGTCACTCTGAACCTATGATGTTTCATGACAGTGCACCAATACAATTTCCACATACATACATAGAAAAAACAGAGAATAAAATGTTAAAATGTCTACTTTTGAAAAGCTACCTCACTTAAAACTAATATATATATATATATATATATATATATATATATATATAATTCTTGTTGAACATACCTCTTTAAAGAAGTTACAAATCAAAAGCCATTTCAGGTGAAAAATATAATTATATGGAAAGACCAGTATATAATTTAGAATTCCTGTAAGTTTTTTTTATTAGGTTTATTGTTTAGAGTTGGAAGTGTATTGTATAAAAAATATATTGAAATCTTTAAAAAATATACCATTTCAAATTATTCCCATTTTTTTTGTAGATGTATTCCCTGAAATGCAAGTTTCAGATTCTGACAATGACTGGGTGATTTTAAATTTGAATATGACTGGATATTATATAGTAAATTATGATAAATTAGGTTGGAAGAAACTAAGTCAACAGCTTGAAAGGGATTCTCAGGTAAGGTTGTTTGGGTGCTTTTAATTCACTGTTATTCATAGCGTGGGCTCCCATCTCTTAGAAGGTGAGCTTTCTTGTGGGAAGAGAATCCATCTCCATTCCCACCCTTACCTCCAGAGTTTTTTTTTTCTTATTCATAAAAGGGTGATTTTTGGTTGAAAGTGTGATAGTTTTGAACATTCCTCTTGCTTTTCCAAAATAATTTTACCTTTCCAGATATGAACCAGAATATATTTTTCCCATTAAATATTTATTTTGTGATCAGTGGCAAGTTTCCTAAATGTTCTGGTTCCATTTCTTTGTTTTAAAATAGAAATATTATCATATCTTATTCATCATGAGGATTAAACATGATGTAGATTAAAAATACACTTAACACTTCTAAGCCCCATAATAGGTACCAGATAACTTTACTCTTTAAAACATATTCCTACTTTCCCTGAGAAGAGAGAATTTAATTCACAAAAAAGAAACAATAGTCTATTATCACTTTAAATTATAAAACATGTCAGACAGGGTGGCCCATGCCTGTAATCCCACTACTTGGGAGGATGAGACAGGAGGACTGTAGGTTCGAGGCTAGGCTCAGCAACTTAGTGAGATCCTGTTTCAAAATAAAAAGTAAAAAGGGCTGGGGGTGTAGTTCAGAGGTAGGGTTCAATCCCTAGTACCAAAATAAATAATAATAATAGTAATAATAATAATAATAATAATAATTAAACAACTACAAATCACTATGAAATCTATAAACATTAAAGTGGGCCAGCTCAAGTTAATCAGATTTTAATTGGTTGAATTAAGCCAAATGTCCACTGGTAGAGATGGATGCTGCTTGGAGTCTATAAAGTTGGTTCTCCTGTGACTTGTGAAACCCTGGACAGTTTGCTCAGACTCCATTCATAGAACTGTAGTGTTGAACTAAAGGTATCTTGTTTTTTTTTTTTGGCAGTACCAAGGATTGAACCCAGGGGCATTCTACCTCTGGGCTATATCCCCAGCCCTATTTTTTATTCTTTATTTTGAAACAGGGTCTCACTAAGTTGCAGAGGGCCTCACTCTGTAACTGAGGCTGGCCGCGAACCTACGATCCTCCTGTCTCAGCAGCCCAAGTACTGGGATTACAAACGTGTGCCACCATGCCCGGCTTGAACTAAAGGTATCTTGAGTGCCTCTCTGTTCAAAGTTCTGTGAGGCCCACAGCAGCCTCTCCAGCAGAGGAGGCAGTACAGAGTATTGGCCAGAGCATGGGGTCTGGGTCAGGTAGACTTATGTTCATGTTTTTGTTCATCATTTACTAGAAGTGTGATCTTAGGCCTCTTCTTTGACTAGCAGCTCAATTTCCTTATCTGTATAATGGGTGTAATGTACCAGCCTTAAACTGTTGCTACAAGTATTAAATAAGACAATACACATATTGTGCTTAACAGAAGCCAGACACAATTTAGTTCTGAACATTTTAGTAATTTAAAATAATTGTTATTGTAGCTAGGCATGGTGGCTCATGCCTGTATTCCCAGTACTTGGGAGGCTGAGACAGGAGGATCACAGGTTCAAGGCCAGCCTCAGCCATGTAGTGAGACCCTGGAAAACTTAGCAAGATTGTATTTCAAAATAAAAACTAAAAAAGGGGGCAGGGGTATAGCCTGGAGGTAGGACATCCCTGGGTTCAATTCCCAGTACCAAAAATAAAATAATTATTATTAAGATTTTGAATAAAGCTACAAAAACCACTTATAATAATATATTTTTACAAAGATCTTTATCAGAGTGGCTAAATGCTTATTAGTGTCTAAGGGCACTTTGAGCCATGAAAGTACTAGGTTATTCCATTATAGCGATAATTCCTCAAAACCATTGTAGATTTACTTACTGAAAGACTAAGGTCAATTCTTCCTCAAGCATAATTGGTGAGCAATTAAAACGGCCTTTGTATTATTAATGTTGATCTAGAAAATGTAAGTGTTAATACTGTCAGAAAAGAATGGAGACTATTGCCAAAGGAAGAATTAAGCTTGGTCTGCCCAGGTGCTCAGAGGAATGTTGTAAAGATAAATGTTCTGGGACCAGCCGTATCAGAGTGCTGGGAGGCATGGAGGCCCGGTGCAGGAGGCTCTGGGCCCGCTCAGGGAGTGAAGGCTGACTTCTGAGTCCTGTGGCCGGGCAATGCCCAGGGGTTCAGACAGAAGCTAGGGTGGCGCTAGCAGTTCTCACCTGCCTTTCCAC
The DNA here is from genome assembly GCA_004027185.1 of Glis glis. Classification (NCBI taxonomy): domain Eukaryota; kingdom Metazoa; phylum Chordata; class Mammalia; order Rodentia; family Gliridae; genus Glis; species Glis glis. The sequence continues at coordinate 10,327 of PVJS01036484.1, forward strand.
GACATGCTGGGCTCTGCTGGCGGGATTGTGACACATTAATAAAAGCTTGAGAAGACAGATAACCATTGAAAAGAATACTACAACACTACCAACATTGTGCTAAATAATATTTATTGAAAGCCTCCTTGTGCCAAAAACTCCCCCCCAAAATAATTTGGTCATTGTAATACAATTTAATGTATACTTTCTGTTTTGGAGAGGCCTTTGTAATTTGGTTGCCTATTTTTTTTTTTTTTTTGCGGTACTGGGGATTGAACCCAGGGGTGTTCTACCTCCGAGCTACACCCCCGGCCCTATTTTTTTATACTTTATTTTGAAACTGGGTCTCACGAAGTTGCGGAGGGCCTCACTAAGTAGAGAGAGAGAGAGAGAGAGAGGGATCCTCTGGTCTCCGCCTCCCAAAGTACTGGGATTACAAGAGTGCGCCACCATGCCCAGCTGCCTATTTTATTTTTAACATGGTATATTTTAGAGAGTATTTTGATAAAACACTCTGCCATATTTAAACATTATGATTGATGTCCAGAGGAATCACTGATCAAAAACAGATATAATAATGAAAAAAGTATGGGGACTATTCCTCAGTAATTACTACTCCTCTATAGGTGAGATAATTCACGTGAAAGTACTTTCAGGCAGCAGTGATCTTTAAATTGTTCTTGTTGTTGAAGATATTTTAGTAGAAAATGCTCTCATCTTATCCTGCACTTATCTGGATCTCGTTCCGCAGGCTATTCCTGTTATTCATAGACTACAGTTGATCAATGATGCCTTTTCCCTGTCCAAGTAAGTATGTTTGCTTCTCTCATAGTTTTATGAGAGCCTTGAGAACTTTATGAAAGTAACAGCCTCATCACTATGAATTTGGTTCTTTAGCGTACACACGCCTCAACTGATTGGGATTAGAATCAAATTCTGTATTCCTAGAGGAATTTTACAGCATAAAGAGTTTCTGGAAATAAACAGGCTGTCAACTGAGATTTTGGAGTGATTTCTGTTACCCAAGGTCAATGGCTTGTAGATATAATTTTAATGAGATATGGCTTATATATTAACATATTATGGAATTATTGATTTCATATGTATATTTCATATATAAAATATTAGTTTCATATATAAATGTTTATGTATGTATCATTTTATATATACGTAATATATATGTTGGATTTGTTCAGTGCAAACTATGCTGGTAAGTATTTAACCAGGTAAATTAATATATGTTCTGGGTTTAAATGTTCAGGCAATAAAATTAAGGACTATAATGTAATTATCTAGTGTGTTCTTTCTTTGCCCTATCATAGTTCTTGTATACATATCATGCCTTTACTGATTTTCCCTCTGTAACTTGTAGCTAATTCTCTTGCTCAATACCTTGCTGAATCTCCTCTCGAAGGTCACCTTAGAGATACTGTAATACTGTTGACCACATCCTCCTGGAAACTTCCTTTTCGGCTTCCTGAGACTCCAACAGGCAAACCTGGTTCTCCTCACGTATCTTGCTTCACTTCTTACTATTGCTGAGAGCATCCTTAAGACCAATCATGGTTAGGTTATTTTCTTCTTCTGTCTTTTAATAACTCATTCATTCTTACAATTTCAGTGACCATTTTATTATGTATCTGTACAGTGCCCAGAAAACATAAGATGCTCAGCCAATATTCTAAATGGACAATTCTACTTGTCTTTTCTTCGTCTTATGTTTATCCTGTGGTCATTTAAATTCAGTACCTTACACAGTGAACTTTATTCCCATCTCTAAATTGTTCTTGCTATCAATTTCTCTCTCTGTGTTAAGAATACCACCATTCTTCCCATCAAACATGAAACCTCAGAGCTATCCTTGATTCCTTCCCTCTATCTATCTCTCACGCTCAGCGGGTCTCAATGTTTTATTTCCTGATTCTTAGCAACGTCGTTTGGTTTTTTACTACTTACTAAGCCAAGTTTGCATCATCCTTTGCCTGGCTTATTGCATCAACTTCCAGCCTTTAGTTCTGAATTCCACTCTGTCTTCTGTAGCAACCTGACAATACAATGTTTAGGCATCAACTGTGTCATACTACTCCAGTTGCTTAAGTATCTACTCCAGTTGCTTAAATATCTATCTTAAAATTCCCACCAAACCCAAACTCTTCATCCTGACACTCAAGTATCTCCATGGGTCGGAACCACCTTACCTATGAGCCTCCACCTTTCACTACACACAGAAGAAATCCTCTGCCTCTGATGGGTTGGTCTGCCAATCACACTAATTCCCACTTCAACTTCTTTGTCCTGGGCTGCCTTTCTCTTTCTTTCTACCCTCTCCAATTCTACCCATCCCTCGGAGTTCTTCTCAAGTTCTTCTTCCCTGAAGCCTTCGCTAATGGTTCCTTCTTCTCCCTGGTTTTCCTCCTGACCTTTCCTGTGCATGTGCATGGTTTCCTTTTTTGCTACTTGATAGTAGTCATAAACTTTTCTTAGACCTTCCATTAGCTGTGTCTTATGAAGAGCTTCAACTCCTCACTGATGCTCTTGATGGTGGGCAAGTGTGGTGTCACATAGACTAGCTTGTGTACCCACCAGCAGAGTGTTCAATAACAACTTTTAATTAATATTTGTTGAATGGAAATTATACTCTCATAAGAACACAGACTAAACACACAATATTCTATTGCCCAATAATCAATCCAACATTTGGCCTGGATTTTCTACAGTGTCCAGTTTGGGCACTTCAATGGACCAAATTGAAATGGAAAGTCTGGCAACATTCCTTGAGTTCTATTTTATCAAGAAGGTGAGACCTTTGCCTTCTTGCATCTTGATTTATTCACAGAGCTTATTGAAGTCAGGCATTGAAGCATGGAAAAAATATGGAAGGAGAACAGATCATTTGGCAGGTGAAGGTTTTTTGAGTGTGTGTTTTTTTAAATCATACAGAAACAATTATATTGAGATTGAAACAGCTCTTGATTTAACCAAATACCTTGCTGAAGAAGATGAAATCATAGTATGGCACGCAGTCTTCGTAAACTTGTTAAGCTTGGATCTTTTTCCTAATGTGAACAACTATGATTTATACCCATTATTAAAGGTAATTTCATGCTTTTTAATGTAGTTTTACTTTTTCTGGTAGTGCTGGGGATTAAGCCCAGGGACTTGCACCTGTTAGGCAAAATGTTCTCCCTCTGAGCCACATTCTTAGCCCACGTTATGTAATTTTACAAAAAATTATCTCTTTTTCTTTCCATATTCTAACCAGCAACTGCAAGACAGATCTTTCTTAAAGTAATAGTCTATTCATTCCATATATCTATTCATTTTCTTGGTAATAGCTGTTTATTCATAGAAGAAAATTCCTAGCCTTAGACATGGTCTAGGAGGTAAGTATAAGAGAAGTCTGGAAGGGTACCTCATTCTTGGTGAAATGACAGTATATTTTAAGTAACCAGAAGTGATGGAAATAGTATATCCTTTTTCTTATAGAAAAAGATAATATCTATTAGAACCAATTTCTCTAAGTGCTTGGTAGGCAAACAGAATGTCTTTTAACAAAACCATGTTCATAATTGCAATGCTTTTAAGGGCCAGCACTTAAAACTAGAGGGATATATTCCAGAAAGAGCCAAAGTTTTGAGGCTGTTTTTAATGTTAGGAATAAAAAGAGGGAAATTATAATTTATCAATGAAGAATGATGTACTATCATTGATGAGAGTCTATGGTGGGGAGAAGTTCCACTATTAGATATTAAACAGCAATCGTAAGAAAGATGGAACAAGTAAAATCAACACAACAGTCAAAGAGCAAGGGCCACGAGCAAACCAGAAAGTACATTAGTTTCTGGATCATTCTGAGGGTGGTATCACAAATGCTCAGGTTACAGAAGTACTTTTCTTTTTTTATCCAAAGTATTGATGAGAACTTTGTTGAGTATAGGGTGGTGACCAGTAGAAGAAGGCACTTAATGTTTGTGGGATTGATCCAGCTCAGTGATAGCATTTGATGACTGGTTCTGGCTAAAGAAGTAAAAATACTTGCCTTAAAGAATTCCAATCAATAGCATATCGTTTGTTCTTAGGGATATAAGATATACGTAAATGTCTAACTTTTATCGTCTCATATTTACAAGCTGCTAGCTCAGTTGTAGAGTCTGCATTTCAGACTCAGGGCTGCAGTTTTTCCAGGGCCTAAGTCGGTCCTCCTTACTTTTGGAGGTGTATATACTTAGCATGGAAGTTTCAAGGTAAAAAGGTTGTTTTATTTTTTTACATTTTTCCATACTGAAGACAACTGGAAATGTTTTGGTTGATATTAAATACTAGTAGTAGCTAATATTTATTGAATTCTTACTATGAACCAGGCAGCATGTTTCCAGACATTATAGTATTTAATCCTCACAATAATGCTACAACATTGGTATTATTATAAAACACATTTTAGGCTGGGTGTGGTGGCGCACGCTTATAATCCCAGTACTTGGGAGGCTGAGACAGAAGGACCGCAGGTTCGCGGCCAGCCTCAGCTACTCAGTGAGGCCTTCCGCAACTTAGTAAGACCCTGTTTCAAAATAAAGAATAAAAAATAGGGCTGGGGGTGTAGCTTGGAGGTAGAATGTCCCTGGGTTCAATCCCCAGTACTGCAAAACAAACAAACAAACAAACAAACAAACAAACATTTTATGTATGAGGGAACTGAACTTAGAGAAGTTAAAAAACAGTTATATATTTAGTAGAAAATACAATGAAAATTTAGTATCGTGGGCCACAACTAATATTTTTTTTCTCTCTCCCCCCCTCAATCTATCTCTTTATTTCTTTCTTCTTTATTCCTTTGGGGGGACACTGGGGATTGAACCCAGGGGTATTCTACCTCCAAGCTACACTTTTAGCCCTTTAATTTTTTAATTTTGACACAGGGGCTCACTGAGCTGCTAAGGGTCTCGCTAAATTGCCGAGGTTGGTCTCAAACCTGCAATCCTCTCGTCTCAGCCTCACAGGTACTGGGATTATAGGTGTGTGTCACTGCACCTGGCTAATGATATATTTTCTTTGTGGTTTACAGAAGTATCTATTAAAGAGATTTAACTCAATATGGAATATTTATTCAACTATAATTCGTGAAAATGTGGCAGCATTGCAAGATGACTATATAGCTATGTAAGTATTTTTCAAGCAGTGATAATTGAATAAAATGATTTATATTAATAGATGGACTTTCAGATTCATTAAAATCTTAATACCTATTGTTCACTGGGAGAGTTTGTATGCTGCTTGGAAATACTAGGTCTGGGATTAGTGAACTGCACGTATCTTCATAGGAAATAATGGCTTGGGATCTTGATTGACCTGCAAAGCACATGGTGTAGACATAGAAGTTTGTAGCTCCATCTTCTCAAAACTTAGGCTACTGGTTCAAACTGGAAGGGTGGTACTAAGCAAGTTGAAGGTCCTGGGAAGGCCCAAGGGGGAAAAGTCCCCTCTGTGCATCATTGTTAACAGGAATTCTACCAGGATGCAACTATGCTAAGATAGATTGACAGTGACAAATGTCAGTCACTTATAAACAAGCATTTGTAGTAAGTATTGCAGTGACTTTCCCATGGGGAGTAGGCACATCATGATGGTCCAGCAAGGAGGCAAAAAGCAACTCCGGGCCACAATAACTCTGTCCTCCCCATGACCCAAGATTTGTGTGTTGTAGGTTGGGCTTCTGGATTTAGGAAGGGAATTTGTAGAATTACAGGCATTATAGCTACAACTTCTAGTTGGCATCAAGTTCAAATCAATTAGAACAAACAAGAAATATAATATGCACAGAACAAGTTATTCTCTCTCAACAGGACCCTTCTGAGAGTGTAGGGATTTTAGTGCTGGGGTGTGTGACTGAATGAAGAGGTGGTAGAAAATGTGAGGGCTGTCTAGGATAGAGTGGGGAGGAAAATCACGTGAACGAACAGGAAGGCAAAAGTGTGTTCAGTCAAGCAGCGCATATGTTGACCAGACATATCCCGGGTTTCCCTGAATTGGACTGAAGTAGCTTACTTCCTGCAGCATCTTGGGGCCAGTTCTGCATTTCTACAGAACCCCGTCTTGCTGCAGCTCGTGGTTGAGATGGGTGGGGAGAGGGCGTGAGTATGTAAGCGAATGCCCAGATCTGTCTCTCAGAGGACCTCCACCCTTGGACATTCCTCGACTGCTTGTCAGAAGGTCAGGCCAGGCAGGATTGAAACTGGGGAGTGGAGCCACAGAGATTTGGCTTTTGCATTTTCTGGAAAATTATGGCCAGTTTGGCTTCCATTACTCAGACCCCAAACTTGGAGAGGATAGTACTACACGCTGCAAGGCATTGCTTCCTGGGATTTATCGCTGTTCTTCACTGTATTCTTTTGAACTTAGTTTTTATTGAACCATAATGTGTACCCCTGCTCAGCTATAAAATAAAGTGGAGAAAACAAACACCTCTCTTCTTTTCCTGGACATGAATATAACAGCCAGGAGGACTAGGGGAAGGAACAGATGCTTAAGAAAGGGAAAGCAAGCTGCAGAAGGAGAGAAAAGAACTCTTCCTCCCTTTTTTTTATCTTTTCTTGTAGATAAATAATTTTATTTTTAAGTATATTAGATCAAATACTCTATAAGGACCTTTTTTTTTCCTTTTATCCATAGGGCAATTATTGTAAAAGGGAGGAAGAGTAAATTGACCACAGATGTGGAGTGTACACCCATGTGTATTGGGGGGAGATGAAAGATGGTAGTAATTCATTTATAACTTTTAAAAAACATTAGTCTTTTTATTTTTTTATTTTTGTGGTACTGGGGATTGGACCCAGGGGCATTCTACCTCCGAGCTATACCCCCAGCCCTATTTTTTATTCTTTATTTTGAAACAGGGTCTTGCTGAGTTGCAGAGGGCCTCACAAAGTAGCTGAGGCTGGCTGCGAACCTGCGATCCTCCAGTCTCAGCCTCCCAAGGACTGGGATTACAAGCATTCGCCACCACGCCCGGCTAAAAAACATTAGTTTTAGGAGGTTTTTTGGTGCCTGAAAGCCTCTTGGAAAATGTGTGTCTGAATCTTAAATGTGTTTTTTATCCACAAAAGCTATTTTGGGGTATTTGTTGTTTTGTTTGTTTGTTGTACTTGGGATTGAACCCAGGGCATTCTACCTCTGAGATAGAGGCTAACCTCAAACCCATGATCCTCCTGTCTCAGCCTTCCAAGTACTGGGATTACGGTCATCACAAAAGCTGTTTTTTTTAAAAACAAACCTAATGTTATTGGAAGGATGTTTTAAAGTGCTCATCATTTCATGAAACACACTTCTTGGAAACAGAGAAAATAAAGGTGATCATGCAAAACAAGATACTTTTCTTTGAATTTTCCTTCTAGAAGATCACTGGAAAGACTCTTTGGAACCGCATGTTGGTTGGGTCTTGAAGACTGTCTTCAGCTGTCAAGAGAACTCTTCAGAAAGTGGATGAACCATCCAGAGAATGAGTATGAGTAATATTTTAATTTTCCTTCTTCATGTCCTATTTTAGAACCAACAATTTCTCCACCTTTTTGACGTTCTCACGGTAGGAATGATCATTTTGCTTTTACTTGGTAAATCTAATTTCCTTTCAAATAATCCTTTAAAAAAAAAAACAATTGCCAGCCGGGTGTGGTGGCACATGCTTGTAATCCCAGTACTTGGGAGGCTGAGACACAGGATCACAGGTTCAAAGCCAGCCTCAGTAACTTAGGCTCTCCACAACTTACTGAGACCCTGTTTCAAAATAGAAATAAAATAGGGCTGGAGGTGTAGCTCAGAGGTAGAATGCCCCTGGGTTCAATCCCCAGCACCAAAAAAAAAAAATTTGTCTAGCCAGGCATGGCAGCACATGCCTGTAATCCCAATACTTGGTCTGAGACAGGAGTATCAAGGTTTGAGGCCAGCCTCAACAATTTAGAGAGGCTCTCAGGAACTTAGTGAGACCCTGTTTCCAAATAAAAAAATAAGATAGGGCTGGGGCTGTAGCTCGGAGGTAGACTGCCCCTGGGTTCAATCCTCAGCCCCCACACACGAAACAATTGTCTAAAATAGTTCTGTGTGTAACAATAGAAGATTAGAATTCGTAGAGTGAATTGTCACCCATGGCCTCTCATTGCAAGTGCATTCTCTCAATAAACATATCAAGCTCCCTGTACTTGTTTTGAGTCTTAATAGGTTGTTCTTTGTGGTTGTTTATTAATGTCGTATCTATGAACTTATCAGAGGACCTCTCTTTCTCTGAGCTTGCAATCTCAGTGAAAGCTGTGAGAGTAGGAATCTGTGGTTTTGTCTTTGTTACCTTTCATATACCAGCGCAGATGGACTTTAGGAAATATGACGATGAGATACTAGACAGACTGCTTTATCGACCTACATTGTATTATTTGAATTTACTTCTCTCTGAGCTAGTAAGATAATCTCTTTTTGTGGTACTAATGCTGTCAGTTCCCACAAGTGACTCTCTGGATCTCTGCTTCTGATCTTTATATCTGAGATATCAAATATGTTTTTTTACGATATATACCTGTAAATATATGACAACCTGAATAACTTAACTACAACGAGACAGATCATTGTGTGTTTTATCTTACAGAATACCTTATCCGATTAAAAATGTGATTTTATGTTATGGAATTGCCTTGGGAAATGATAAAGAATGGGACTTTCTGTTAAATATCTATATCAATACAACAAAGGAAGAGGAAAGGTTTCAACTTGCTTATGCAATGGGCTGCAGTAAAGACCCGTGGATACTTAACAGGTGACTATCAGGTCAGCTAACATTGAAGGTTCCTGATGGAGGAGTACAACTCACATACCAAAGGTAGAAAAATAGAAATGTGCTCATATAAGACTTAAAGCAGTGCATATTTGTGCACGGCTAGCTTAAAACAATGGGATTTTAATTTTGTTTCTTTAACTCTGTATTGGATTTTTAAAACTTCCCATTTTGCAAATGCACTTTTGCAGATATATGGAGTATGCCATCGCCGCATCTCCATTCACTTTCAACGAAACAAACGTATTGGAAACTGTGGCAGCGTCTGAAGTCGGCCGCTACATAGCAAAGGACTTTTTAGTCAACAACTGGCAAGCTGTGAGAGAAAGGTAAGAAGAAAGCGGGGTCACTGGTTGGGAGAAGCTCAGCTCGGTCTGGCTTGGTCACAGAATTCCTGTGCACCGCCTGTGCAGTGGCGTGGAGAAGTGATGATCTTTCCTCCATTTTGCCTTACCACAGACTGGAAGAGGTCACGTCCCCTCAGTTTTGGTTTCCTATACGACAGTGGATTTGCATAGGTACTTATCTACCTAGGTTTCCCCATCAGGCCCACAAAGAAGCTTGACTTAACAGACAGATTTGAGCGGGTCCTGGGTTTTGGTATGAATGTGTATAGTGCATTCATTTATTTCATGAGGTACATCACCCTGTATTTAAGAAACAAACATTGGCCTGCACATTGCTACTGTCTTTAACTTTTGTCAGATTTCCTTTAGATGTCTGGATTCTATATACTTGAGTTTTTAAAACTTCTTATTTTTTCAGATTAAATCTCCTTGCTTCCTAGTGCCTCAGTAGGGTAAAATATATATTAGCATGTAAAAGCCAGACAGCATACCCTTGATGACTGATCTTCCTAGAATATTACTTATCCATTCATTCTGAAAAGCCCAGAATGGCCGTGTCCTACATATTATAGATTTAGCAGATACAAAGTAGCTCATAGGTAAAATCCACACACCTAAAAAGTTGGAAGATAATTTTTTAAATAAATTTATCCCTTTGGAAGAAAAGGTATGTTTAGAATTTAAACATTTAAGAATATGAATATGGTTCTCTTATATAGCAAAATAATGAAATGTTTTCCTTTTGTAAACATTTATTATTGAACACTTGTGTGTGTGTGTGTGTGTGTGTGTGTGTGTGTGTGTGTATGTGTGTGTGTCTGTGTGTGGTGCTAGGGATTGAACCCAGGGACACTCTACATCCGAACTACACCCCCAACCCTATTACATTTTATTTATTTTTTTATTTTGAAACAGGGTTTTGCTAAGTTGTGGAGGGGCTTGCTAAATTGCTGAGGCTGGCCTCAAAC
>PVJS01036485.1:0-20432 GCA_004027185.1 Glis glis
GAACCCTCAGCAGAACAAGGGAAGTGGTACAAGGGAAGGGGGAGGGCAAGAAAGAAGGGAATTAATGGAATTACTATCATAAACAATATGTACATGTGAAAATATACCAATATCATTCTTGGTACTTCATACGGGTGGGGGGAGGCGGGGGGGACACTAAGAGCTGTGTGCATATATGTTAACATCAAATAGATATTCACTGCAATGTAAGACTCCAATGCACCAATAAAAGCACATTAAAAAAATAAAAATAAAGAAAGAAAGAATAAAAAATAGGGCTGGGGGTGTAGCTCAGAGGTAGAATGCCCCTGGGTTCAATCCCTAGTACCACACACACACACACAAAAAAGTGTTCTTTATTTTCCAGTACTCACTGAACAGGAACAAAAATAAACAATGCATCATACAAAAAGGAAACCTTAAACCCCAAGAAGAAAGGCTTGTTTAGGACAGTTGTGACCACAATGCCATGAACCTCAACTAAGTGAAGTGCCTTTCTCTTCCTGGCCCCACAAATTCCCTACTCACTCCCAAGGAGGAGAAATAGCTACTTCAATAGTGAGAGCCCCAAATCCTTTGGGCTTGTCTTTAACATTTTAAGCCCAGACTGGGCCCATCACTTCTAGAAGCACCTGCTCATACAACAGTGAGCTTCTAGCTGTGCATAGTCAACAGGCCAGGAGGGCCTTCTAGAAGCCCAGTCAGGTCTCTTTCTACTTCTCTGCCTTTGCTCGAATGGGTAAATCAACTTGTTTCCTCACTGGGGCTAGTTGACAATCAGGGGAAAGGAAAAAGAAACCCTTATTTTGATCTTAGAGTATTGTTTGCAATACTAATCATTACCAGGGAGCTCATTCAAAGCTAAAATTTTAACTCCAATCAGCTCAGTTCTCAGGTAGACATTCTACTGACTAGAAACTTGGTGAGAAAAGCAATGATTTACACCTCAAATCCAAACCTAAATAAAGAGCTGAGCATGAAGAAATTAAATACATATACATCCTTTTTTGAGTAATCCTCCTATCAATGAGGAAACCCAAAGTACAATAAGAATACTTGGAAAATAAGAAAAATGAGGAAAATAGGATGGTTACACATTGAAGTGCATGGGATGTGACCAAAGAGAAATGTGTTTCTCTTCAGTATCTTAGGGAAGGCCCACAAATAGAGTCAAAGAGGAGTGTCTGACCTCTGCTGGCCAATCAGAGCATCCTTCTCCCAGATCCAGTGCCCCAAGACATCCATGCAGGACAAGGCTGTTGCTGTCTAAGGGCTCTTCAGCATGACTCGCACAATCGAGGGAGCCCACCTGTTCTAGTCCTGCAGCACTGTCCTTGGGAGTGTGCAGGAACATTTCTGACCGACTGAGTGTGCACGGATGGGCCACGTACTGAAGTACACAGCACCTGATGAGGAACATCTGGCCCAGGTGAGGAGCTCTGCACTCAAATAAAAAGCCTGGGTCGGGAAAGTGACAGTTGTGCGTTCAAAGAGTTTGAGGTTGACCCTCTTTCTCCATCAGATCTTATCACCTGCAACTGCACCTTCTCGGTGAGGATCTTGGGTCCCAGTAGTGGGCACCTCCACCCAACAGAGATGTTACAGATATCACTGAACACTGCCAGGCAGAAGTTATCTCATCTGAGGAGATATGGGGCTATAAGGACTGTGTGAACCTAAAGAGACAAGACCCATCTTTCCCTACCACAAAGGAAAGTGGCTGGAAAATGAAATGATCAGGGCAAAGCAGATGGTCTGAGACAGAGACAGGTTCCCAGAAATACCATGTGCCCTCCTGGACCAGACTGTGCCTAAACACCCAGACATCCTGGACTCCAATCCTGTGAACCACGCAGCTCCTCTTCTCATACAAGCCAGCCTGAGCTAGGCTTCGGGTGCTGATAATCGAAAGTCCCGACTAATATAGCTCTCTTCAGAGCCCTTGATTTCCTGCATCCAGGTGAGACTGGATGACCAAGAGCAAGCTAGGAGGAGGAGGGGTGGAGCAGAAGCTTGCCTGAGGGCTATATACTTATAGAAGCTTGAAAAAAGTATGTATAACACTAAAGGGGTTTATCATTAGATAAGAAAAGTGAAAGAGCAGGGCGTGGTGGCAGTGGTGGCACACCCCTGTAGTCCCAGTACTTGGGAGGCTGAGATAGGAGGATCAATCCTAGGTTCGAGGACAGCCTTATCAACTTAGCAAGACCCTCAGCAATCTAGTGAGACCTGTTTTAAATAGGTCTGGGGGTGTAGCTTGGAGGTAGAATGCCCCTGAGTTCAATCCCCAGAGAGAGAGAGAGAGAGAGAGAGAGAGAGAGATGCTAGTAAATTTTAAAACTTCAATGAAATGGACAATCTTCTAAGAAATATAAATGACTAAAATTGATCTGAAAAGAAAAACCTGAACAGCACAAACACAGTGAAAAAAGTGGGAGTAAATAGCCCAAGAATTAATTTTAACAAAAGACCTTGTCCCAGATAGCTGTAAAGATGAGGTCTTTCAAATGGCCCAAAACCAGATTAATTTCCATGCTACTTAAACTGTTCAGTGATAAGTGCAACAGTGAGCATCTATTAAGCATTTACTGTGTGCCTGTCACTTGGCTGAATGCTTCAAAAACAGATTTCGTTGTCACCACAACTATGTGAGGTGATTTTCCCCAAATTACAAGTCAGAACATTGAAGCCCAGTGAGGCTAAAAACAAGACTCACATCCAGTAAAATTGTGGAGTTAGAATTCAAACCTAGCTTGCTTTCTCCTTTAAAGTTGTTAATTTAACAAACCCTCTACTACCACACCTTCTTGTGAGTAAGCCGGTTCTAAGATCTTTAAGGGTTGTCATGAACTACCAGAGGGAACAGGACAGAAAGAGAAGTCTGGAAAAAGGGAGACAAGTTAGGAAGCTACTGAGTGTTTAGCATTGCATGCCTCACCTGACTGAGACAGCGCCAGCACAGAGGAGAACAAGGAGAAAGGTGTGAGACTTGATGGAGGCAGAACTCGAGCCCCTGAGAACCCTGTGTATGTGTGATTAGCGCTGATTCGAGCCCGAGAACCCTGTGTATGTGTGATTAGCACTGATTCAAATGGTCAGAGCACCCAGAAGGGCCCCAGAAGTCTTTATTATGACATGTGCCTTAGTTTCCCCCAGCAAGAAAAATTAGAATCATAAACACACTCTCTATAATTAACAAAAATACTATAAATAACAATGAGGCAACTAGTAGAACTTCAGCTCCTTGAAAATGAGCCTCACATGAATCAAAGGAATTATTATCATTCTCTACTCATGTCCAAGCATTGTAATCATTCTCTAATCATGTCTAAGCACTCTCTAGGGAGTTTTCTCAAAATCTCTGGACCTTAAGAACTACCTTGGGGATGGGTATATAGATTTCTACTGAAATTAGATGCTCTAGAAGTGGAGCTTTTATGAATGTGCTCCCTACCCCCAACATGGCAGAATGGGGCAGTAAATGGGTTTTAGGCAACTAAGTGTTAAAAAAAATCAAACAAAATAGGTGGGGTAAGTCTGACTTTTTTTTTTTTTTTTGTAGTGCTGGGGATAGAACTGAAGGTCTTACACATGATAGACAAAGGCTCTTATTCTATCATTGAGCTATACCTCTAGCCCCAAGATACTCTTATCTGATGTCAGCATTCCTCATAGAAAACCTAGATCACTGAAAACAAAACTGAGCAACTGCTTAAAGGGAAAGTATTAATGTTGAGGGCACCCAAGCACTTTAAGCATTTCATCAGTGGTTTAGCATCTGCTTTTCTAATGGAGCCTTCCCTGATAGTAAACCCATGGGCTAGAGTCCTAGCCTCTGCTCAAGATGCAGGTCAGCCTCCTTTTGGCACTGACCTCTGCCTTGGACATCTACAATCTGGTCCTCCGAGAACAGCAAGTAAATCCTATGCTGGCACATACCACATCTGTCTTTGTCTTATGACAGCATACCCACCCCACTTAACCTAATACTTGGCACATGGGGCACAAGGTAACCTGAGGATAGAAGATGGAGGTAAAAGAAGGGAAGGGAAGGAAATGAAGAAAGGAGAGAATGAGACCAGTGGGTCTGGGGCTTTGGAGCAGCCAGCATCTACTCTCCCTCCCTTCTAAGTGGGACAGAAAGTCCAGGTAGCTTTCCTGACACTACAGGAGCCAGGGACCAACCCTGGGCTTCTACCAAACCTCTTCTCTGACTGCTACAGTACAGAGAGACATGCCAAGGGGCAAGCCCACATCCAGAGACTGGCTAATTAAGAATCCCTCCCTGGGATGCAATCATTTGAACAAGGACACAAAGGGATGAATGACTGAAAACCATTAATGCCATTAGCAGTGTTGAATGAAAAGTGAGACTCCCTGCCCTAGTATCTGGCTGCTCCCTGTGCCAAGCCTGGCCCTCAGTCCATCCCCGGAGCTGCCCTCATATCCCTGCCATAAATTCCCTGTTTGCTTTACTTGGCCAGAATTGGTCTCTGCTACCTGTATCAAAAACCCTGTTAGAGAAAGCAAGAGAAAAAAGAGGAGGAGGAGGAGGGAAAGAAGGAGGGGAAGGAGGGAGGGAGGGAGGGAGGGAGGGAGGAAGAAAGGAAAGAAGGAAGGAAGGAAGGGAAAGAAGGGAGAGAGTAGTGCTTAGAAGGAGTGGTGGCGCACGCTTGTAATCCCAGTACTTTGGGAGGTGGAGACTGGAGGATCCGGGTTTGCAGCCAGCCTCAGCTCTCTCTCTCTCTCTCTCCTTAGTGAGGCCCTCCGCAACTTCGTGAGACCCAGTTTCAAAATAAAGTATAAAAAAATAGGGCCAGGGGCGTAACGCGGAGGTAGAACGCCCCTGCGTTCAATCCCCGTGCCGCAAAAAAAAAAAAAAGAAGGAGTGGCCTGGTATCAGCAACTTCCTCATACCTTTGACAATTATTCCATCCAGAGATCAAAAGGAATTTGTACCCTAAATACATATTTCAAGTGTGGATTTATGGGAAGTATGTTTACAAACTGTAATAAGGTTAAACATTCACAGGGGAGGTAATGAGACATTTGAAATCTAAGAAGTCTTGGAGATTGAGATAATATCTGGCAATATGTGCTTAAAGCATGTTCTGTCTCACTAAAGATGGAGTAACATACAGTAGCAACTCTCAATCCAGGTCCTTACATGAAACATTAGTGAATGGGTGGAAGGGTGTTTCACAGGCTGGCTTTACAAGGTACCAATTAAAAGAGATGCTAGCAAATAGCCTTAAGGTGCTCTTTGGCCTAGTTTAATCAGCACACTTTAGAACAATGAAACCACACTCACAAGTCGCAGTTCCATTCACAAATCAATGCTGAGAGTGAATCTTTTTGTGAAAAACCTAGAATTCTAAAGGAAAATCTGGCTAGGTTTTGTGGATGAAATAGTCATGAGTCTTTGAAGTTTGACATTCTTTTTTTTTAACATGCTTTTATTGGTGCATTGTAATCTCACATCACAATGAATATCTATTTGATGTTAACATACATACACACAGCTCTTAGTGTCCCCCCGCTTCCCCCCACCCATATGAAGTACCAAGAATGATATTGGTATATTCTCACATGTACACATTGTTCATGATAGTAATTCCACTGATTCACTTCTTTCTTGCCCTTCCCCTTCCCTTGTACCACTTCCCTTGCCCCACTGAGGGTTCTCCATTATCAACCGGAGTCCCTTGTGTGTCCCCACTACTCCCTAGGTTGCACATACTAATGAAAACATATGTCCCTTCTTTTTTTGTGATTGACTAATCTCGCTTAACATAATGCTCTCCAGACACTTCCATTTTCTTGCAAATTATGTTATTTTGTTTTTCTTTATTGCTGAGTAGAATTCCATTGTGTGTATTTCCCACAATTTTGTAATCCACTCATCTGTTGATGGACACCTAGGTTGGTTCCATGATTTGGCCACTGGGAATTGTGCTGCTATGAACATGGGTATGCATATATTACTGTAGTTTTCTGGTTTCAATCCCTTTGGTATGATACCCAGTAGTGGTATAGCTGGATCATATGGTGGGTCCATTCCCAGTTTTCTGAGGAATCTCCACACTGATCTCCATAGTGGTTGAACTAGTTTGCAATCTCACCAACAGTGTAGAAGAGTCCCAATTTACCCACATCCTCGCCAACATTTGTTGTTGTTTGACTTCTTGATGCTTGCCATTCTAATTGGGGTCAGATGAAATCTTAGAGTAGTTTTGATTTGCATCTCCCTGATTGCTAATGATGTTGAACATTTTTTCATGTATCTATTGGCCACTTGTATCTTTTCTTTCGTGAAGTGTCTATTCATTTCAGTTGCCCACTTCTTGATCAGATTTTTTTTTTAGTGTAAAGTCTTTTAAGTTCTTTGACATTCTGACTAAGCAAGCAGGGGAGCAGCGTTGAAAGATCTGCATCCCAGCACGTTTAAGCAGCAGGGCCCGAACTGCACCATCTTTGTTTGCTACACATGTGAAATGGATTTTTACATACATTTTCTTACTTGGGTGTCATTATACCTTGCAGTTAAATCAATGCGCATAATTTCACTCATCTTACAAATGAAGAAAATGAATCCCCCAGATTAGGTAGCTTCCTATGGTTATAAAAAGAAAATAGAAGACTAAGGGCTACAGTGTGTACCTTCTGACTTCTGGTCCCCCATCTGGCAAATATTCTAGCTTTCCACAGAAACAGCATGGGATCTCACAGGACAGAGGAACAATCCACAAAAAGGATACTCCCAGTTTGTCTTGAAGTCTTCAAAGAACATAGAAAACCAAAACCAGCCTTTTAAACCTTTGATCTCCAGGGTTCCTCAGCTTCAGTAGCCAGCTTTAATGGCTGTCTCTTGGCTTAGAGACTTTTAACCAGCCCTCCATGGTACTGAAAGTCCTGGGAACAAGCTTTCCACTCCACTGGCTCCTCCTCAGTCTGACAACACAGAGGCCTGACGGGGACAGGCAATCAACAGAGGAATCCCTGCTCACCTAGGTCCACACTACATCTTCCAGAGGTTGCCTCAGCACCATGCTAAGGAAAGCACTTGGTCCTGGTAAAACTAAGTCAGGCTAAAACCAGAACTGAGCAAAAACTCCTGCTTCACATGTCTAGGGATGACCCTGAGGAACAAAAACCAAAGCAAGCAAACAAAGAAACTGATTTCAGAAGGAAAGGCGCCATTTACCTCCCTCAGCTCTGTCCTCCCTGGCCTCCGTGACATTATAAGACATCTACAGAAATCTTAGGATGTTTAAATATCCTAGAAGTGATCAGAAGTCCTTTAAGATTTAAATTTTCCTTGCCAAGGAAAGAAACAGTGCTGAGACATGGAAAGAAGAGAGGACATTTCCAGGCTTCTTACCCTGCAAGCCTCTCTAGTTCTCCCAGCCCCTGAACAGCAGGTGCAAGACTACTTCTAACAACTCAACCAATAGGAGAATGGGGAGGAAGAGCACACAATGTCCCAGGAAAGAAGATTTGTATTGTGTATTCCTTTGATCCTCTCTGAAACAAATGGTAATTTTATCTAGTTTTAGAAGGAATGGCTACACATGAAGCTCTTAAGAAAAAAATCTATTTATATATTGGGTTTCTGTTGGTTCCTGTTAAGAGTTCTCTCAGGATCTACAAAGGAAATGGTGTTGTCATTATTCTGTTTTTCTAGGGCAGTACTCAGGAAAAAAGAAAACAAAAAAACTAGTTGTCAGGTATATGCAGCTAATAGTCTTTGATGAATTAGTATACCCAGGTCCCAGGATAAGAGTTTTGGTGAACTCCTGATTTCATAGTTAATTACAAACTATTCCTTGAAAGGTGAATGCCTCCTTTTTCTGTGTATATCTCCTTCAGCAACTCAGTAAACTCCTGGGATATTCAGCTAGGAGGGTGAAGACACAATGGGGGGGGGCAGCAAAATAGGGAGACTGAGGTTATAAGGGTGTTGCTTATATCTGAACCTTGGGCTTGCTAAACCAAAGCCAGAGAAGTAAAAAGAATCTGTCACTAACCAGAACAGGAGCAAAAGGTATAATGTGGACTGACTGGCAGCACATGGGTGAAGAGACAGGAAGAATAAATACTAATTTAATATTCCCCCAGTGATCTGAGATGCTGCCCAGATAATGAAAGCATTGTAAACAAATCTAAAGGCCAGAGAGTCGATGCAGGGTGGAGGGGAGGAGAGGGGAGAGGCCCTATGCCAGTATACACAAGTCTCCACACCTCCCCAGGATGCAGCGATACACTGATTTTTTAAAGTCACTGGACTTGGCAACTGGGCACCAATAATCTTGAAAGTAACAGTTTACAGAAGCTCCTGGATTTAGGGTGGTATTTTAATATATTTTAATGAGTATAAGGTAAGTTGCAATCAACAGAGGAATCTATAAGAACTTCATTTAATACACCTAACCTACTGACCATCACAGGTTAGCAACACAATACACTGTAGATTCAGAGGTTTACCTTCATGACTGGGAGCAGCGGCTTGCTGCCCTGCCAGCACTGCAATATCATACTGCACCTCGCCAGCTCAACATTTGAAATTCCAAGATGGTTTCCACGGAAGGAATATTGCTTCCTCACCATCGTCAAGTCCAAAAATCGTCAAGCCATCATGAACTGGCGAGCATTTGTATGTTGATAGGTGTCGTGGGGAGTGGTAACAAAGGAAAAGGGTCGCAATTGCATTGCTGAGCATGCAGAGTGGTTTGTTGGCAGGCAGAGAAAGAGAGGGACATGGCCTGTGATAAAATAAGATCTGAACAGGGCATACCTGTGGGGGTCAGGGGGACAACTGACAGGGAGAAAGAAGTTGGGAAGGGTGAAGGCCAAGTGTGGAGTTTGGAGTTCACTTGTTTGTTTGCCGAGGGAAGTGAGTACACATACCAAAGGGAAATTTAGGAAGGTAAAGATTAGGCAGTCAACTACATGAAGATGAAGGGAAGTGGAGGGAAAGAGGGAGAACAGAGCCTGATATTAGTGGACTGGAGGCTCAAGTTACCAAAATGTTGGGGTGCACCATCAGTACTGCAAACTTCTATAGGCTGCAAAGAATAAGTCAGAACTGCCTATGGAATGGGAAGGAGGGGCTGACTGCTGGGGCCTGCCTGTATCATCTTCAATCATTTGTAAGGACTGCAAGCCTCCTTCTCTGGCATTTCATGCTGTTTCATGCTGAAAACTTCGGTGGTTGCCTGATGTCCCATTTATACCAGTGAGATTTGTCTATGGTTCCTACATTTCAAGAGCATTATCATACTTAGATATATAAGTGTTTTTTTTTTTTTTTTTTGCGGTACTGGGGATTGAACCCAGGGGCATTCTACCTCCAAGCTATACCCCAGCCCTATTTTTTTATTCTTTATTTTGAAACAGGGTCTCACTAAGTTGCGGAGGGCCTCACTAAGTACCTGAGGCTGGCTGCGAATCTGCGATCCTCCTGTCTCAGCCTCCCAAGTGCTGGGATTACAAGCGTGTGCCACCACACCCAGCTATCTAAGATGTTTTTAACTGAGAGCTTTTCCTTTATCTTACTTTTGATGCTTACTTTGTATTTTCATATATATTCAGCAAGAATAGCTTTCACAGAGGTATTTTAAGTTGTCATTTGGAGCACTGTGATCTTACATCCTTTTCTTGCTTAATGTTCTACTATAAGCACTTTTTCATGCTAGTGAGCAATCTTTATAGCCCAACATGTTTACAGTTTCATACTATTTCATTAAGATGTACTACATTATGTGCAATGACTTTGGTATTGTTGGAAAGGGTTTTTTTAATTTTTCACTATTACAAATGATGCCCCAAACTAGCCCTTTTCTAAATCCCCCCACCACAAGTGTTGGAGCTCTAACCAGGGAATTGTGCATTTTAGGCAAGCACCCTATCACTGAGCTAAACCCCAGCACTATGTCTTCTCATGACAGTGACATTACTACCGTCCTGGTAGGCTTAAAATCTCTTCGTCTTTCTCAAGTATTTGCTTTTGTTGTTGCTATCAGATGGATTCTTTTTCATTATTGAGGATGTATATGAGTATTACTGATTTTACATTTATTTTGTATCTAGTCACTTTACTGAACTCACTAATTCTAGTAAGCTTTCAGTTATTTCCCTTACCTTTTCTGGATGCATAATTATATTATCTACAATTAATGATACTTTCATTTTCTCCTCTACTAAATTTTAGTTTATGTTTTATTACATTGGCCAAAGCTTTTGCAAGACATAAAAATAATGGTGACAAAGAACATTCCAGCTTAATGTTCAAGTTTTTTTTTTAAAGGTATTTACCATCTTGCTCAAGCAGTTATTCCTACTTTTGGATTTTAATATCGATTAGTTTATTCATATAGCTTTATAAAATTTTCTATTTAGATTATTAAACTGCCCTTGTATTTCTGTGACAATTTCTGTTTTTTAAAGTCTTCTAATTTTTACTTATATGTTTTACATCCACATTTACAAGATGGTTCCATATCCTCATTGTCCAATATGGTAGCCAAGCCACCTGTGGACTGAAACATGGCTGGTCTGAACTGACCTGGGCTTTAAGTGTGAAATACACACTGGATTTTGAAAAAGTAGTTTTAAAAAAAATAAAAATATCTTAATAATATTTATCTTGATTACATGATTTGGAGAGCTGGGGGTATAGCTCAGTGGTAAGCACTTGCTTAGCATGTGCAAGGTTCTCAGTTCATGCCCCAGCACTACAAAATAATTAAAGAAAAAATTATTTGGGTATAGTAGATTAAATGAAATATACTATTGAAATTAATTCTACTTCTTACTTTTGTAATATGGCTACTAGGGTAATTTAAATTATATATACATTAGGTATCTATTAGGCAGTGCTGATCTTCTTTACAAAACATCTCTGTTGCATTTTCCTATCAGGGTTGGAACTGCTTCACAGAATCAACTGAGTTGTGTGTGATCTGCAATCTGGATCTTTTGCTATAAAATGGTTATATGGGCATTGACAGCGTGAAGAGTCACCCAGATTCAAGCCCTGCTCCTACCCCCACCCATTTTTGAGAATTTTCTAATAAGTCTGCTCCAACATTCTTTTATAAAGGATAAAGCCTTAAATGTCAGGCACTGTCAGAATTGGATAACCTATATTAAATACTAGATTGAATCAAAGACCTACTGATAACATTTCAGGTCTGGGTATAGAAGAGTTACGAATGTTTCTCACTTCTGAGTGTTTTTTATTGAAAATGTAACACACACTTTTTCTTTGTTTTGGAGGATATGTAAACATTTTCCTTTTCACACCAAGGCATGGCTAATATGCTTATGACCACCAGAGAAAATGTTCCTGCTGCTTTTCTGTTCATTAGAAAAGCACAGCCTGGGGGCTGAGTGTGCAGCACAGTGATAGAGTACCTGCTTAGCATGCAGGAGGCCCAGGTTCAACCCCCAGCACCCTCCTCCCAAAGAAAAGAAAGAAAAAAAAGATACACCCTACCTTTTGATCTGAGAACAAAATAATTTAACCCATTCAACCCCAGATGATACACTAGCCCACATCAATGACAAGCCTGTTTAGAGAGAAGCGAGCATGATGTGCACACCCCGACACCCGTGGCATGCTGCCTCCACAGGTTACTGTGCGAGTGGGAGCTGGCCCATGGTCCAGACAGGAGGCTCCCAAAGCTGCATGGCAAGCACAGACATGAATGAATTCCTATGGCCTGCATCCCCAGAGCTTTTACCACCCAGAGTCTTTTTACTTTTATCTTTTTAATATAAACTTGATAATCACTTGGGCTACCTGGTTACACTCCCGGATACAAAGCTAGTAGATGTGTGACCCTGGACTACTTAATCACTTAGTGCCTTAGTTTCTTCATCTGTAAAACGGGGAGAATAAAAAGACCTAGACTACAGTTTGAGAATTAAATGACAGGGTATGCATGTGTGCGACACTCATTAAGCATCCAATAAATGTACACCACAAAAATAATAGCGTATACTTCAATGCCATTAGCTTCTATCAAGGGCTGACTGTAAGCTCACTAATTAGCGAAGTTTCATCCACTAATTTGAAGCTTGACATCCACTAATAAGTGGCTTGTCATCCACAGGACCAGCCACAACCAAGAAACAGCAAAGTGTGCATTCAACAACACAGAAATAAAATCTGGGTCACTCCGACATGGCTGAATCACTTGATCACTAACAGAGGCTGGAGAACTCTAGGTTGTACCCAACAGCGCAGGCTAAGACATCATCATGTCTTTGGTGACAGTTTTCCAAGGGATGCTCAGGAAGTTCATTTTCTTCCCTGGTGCTTCTAATCCATTACAGTTATGCAGCGTCTGTGACTTTCCACTCCCAGGCTTAATCCCTTGGTTTCAGCTCAGTCCAACACTGGATGATCAAGGTCAACTGTGCCAAGAGGTAACATCCTCACTGCCCCTCATCTTAACTGCAGAGCCAGAGCCTTCGCCACTCCCAAAGATATTCATTGGTTCCTTGCCTTGGAATTTCTACCCATCTATCTCTAAAACCCAAAGCTTCTTTGAAAAAAATGAAAGCCCAAATGTCAAGCATCCTCATCCAAGAGACCTTTGTCTTTCTTGAAGGGAACTAGGAAAGGAAGAGAATGTAGGACTGTAGATAAAAGCTAAGACCACTAGAAAGTCTCAAGTTGGTGCTGTGATTACTTCAGGAACAAAAAATAAGGAAGAAACTGCAAGAGCTTCCACAGTGGACAGAGGAGGAGATTCCAGTTGCAAAGAACAGGTGAGGATGGCAGAAAGGAAAGCAAACCAGCCAGTGCACGGCACAGAAAGAGATGCCCTGGGATTTACTCCACAGAGCATCCTCCTCCTGCCTCCACTCTCTCCTCTGCCATGTATCGCCATGCCCCATAGCTCTTCACCTCACTCCTTTCCTTGTCAAGGAAGGGGGATCCCAATCTCACTAGCCAGGTGCACATCAGGAGGGAAGGTTTTCTGGAAAGTCTGAATGGCCTTGGGAATTTGAACTCAGTTCTCCAGGGAACACTGGTGTGCATGGTGGCAAAGGCCACATGATATGGAGGAGCCGAGGCCCAGGCTCTGGAAGGCTGGCCTGGAAAGCTACCTAGAGAGCACTAGACCTTTTTCTTTTTTTAAATGGGACATGTAAGCTGGGTGTGGTGGCGCATGCTTATAATCCCGGTACTTGGGAGGCTGAGACAGGAGGATCGCCAGTTTGCGGCTAGCCTCAGCAACCTCGTGAGGCCCTCTGCAACCTAGTGAGACCCTTATTTCAAAATAAAAAATCAGGCTGGGGGTGTAGCTCAGAGGTAGAATGCCCCTGAGTTCAATCCTCAGTACCACAAAAATAAATAAATAAATAAATAAATAAATAAATAAATGAGTAAGTATAAATGGGACATGTATTAGGAGATTTTTTTTTTTTTTTGCAGTACCGGGGATTGAACCCAGGAGCATTCTACCTCCGGGCTACATCCCCAGCCCTATTTTTATTCTTTATTTTGGAACAGCGTCTCACTAAGTTGCAGAGGGCCTCACTAAGTAGCTGAGGCTGGCCGCGAACCTGGATCCTCTGGTCTCAGCCTCCTAAGTACTGGGATTACAAGCGTCCGCCACCACGCCTGGCTATTCCGGGATTCTAAAGAAGCTAAAATTTCTGAAATGGTGAGCATATTAGAAATAGTACACACATTCTAATGCACTAATATACAGTATGGTTATGAATCAAAGAGTCAAAGAACTTGAGGTGAATTTGAGAAATACTATTCTCCCTTCCAAACAAATGTAATTAACCGCTTAAAGTATATATAAATGACCTGTTCCACTTCTTGGGGGGAAAATATCCATGGGACACAGCACTTAGGGGCAGCTTCATTTATAAAATGAGACTTTAGTTAAGTTCTTGGAATACTATGTGTTTCTCCAAAAGAAAAGAAAGCTTTATGTCTTTAGACAGAACAGAAAATTCTCCCTTCTATCCCTTACTTTTATAAAATACAATAATGTTCTTAGGTATAATTTAGTTTTTGTTTGGGTATTGTGT
Source organism: Glis glis (assembly GCA_004027185.1). Taxonomy (NCBI): domain Eukaryota; kingdom Metazoa; phylum Chordata; class Mammalia; order Rodentia; family Gliridae; genus Glis; species Glis glis. Next base: position 14,059 of record PVJS01036485.1, read on the forward strand.
TAAAATAAAAAAGTAACCTAAGATCAGTATCTGGTTTGCAAAACCTAGTATTTGTTCAATATATAAGATTTTCATTCTTTCCTTTGAGGGGAGGAAATGTATTGGGCAGTTTTCTTTCAGATCACTTTTCTCTAGTAAAAATGTTTCCTTCCTTCTACTTTCATTTCAAATACAGTGTCACTACAAACCATAAACATTATTCAGTGACTTGATTTTTCTCTGGGAACTAAACATGCTTCGACCAAAAGTGGTGGTACCATTATGGTGGTACACCATCCCATGGCAGAAAACACAGGAAGAAAAAGCTACAGTTACTGACACCTAGAGTATGATGCTGGCTACTAAGGCTGTTTATCTTTAGTTATAAACTGAAATTACCTTTGTCTGTTCACTGTCCGGGTCTTCAAGCCAGGCATAAGGGTCACAAATTTTATGTCCATGATAATCCTGGACCTGCAAAAGACAATATGAGGTGTTAGGTAATTAGTGCTTAAACCCAATCAGAATTAGTATTTTCCGAATGTGATGGAGAAATAGGAAAGGGACAAAAATACTAATTGGCTCACTGGCAGCACGTTTGCCCAAATTACCACATGAACCAAAGTTGGCAGGTTCTCAAAGGTGTCAAGCCACTCTTCATGAAAAGAACGTTTTAGCTGGAGAGGGAAGAAAGATGAAAGGTCAGAATGGGAAACTGCTCTGTCTGTACAACACAAAACAAAGGCCTGCTGCTGGGCTAAAGAAACTTGAAAATGTGCTGTCAGGGGCAAAGCAAGGACACAAGGCGGTGGGCATGCAAGGAGGGCATGTCTGGAAGGAGCCACCGCACGTGCTTGTTTTCCTGCTCTTGCTAAGCTTTGCCCATGATTAGAAGGTCTCCCTATAACACAGCATATGATCGGTTTTGCTTTTTAGTCTCAATTGCCAAAAAGCAAGTTACTAATATGTAGCATATGATCCTGTCACCAACTAAAAAGGCTGACTTAGATGCACTGAAGACATTTTTAAACTAAAGCTCTTCTTTCCTTACCACATACTACTACAAAATGCTTTTTTTTCACTATTTATAACAAGAAGGCATGAAAGTATTATACCTTTAAACTACCCAGATATTTGAAGAAATAAAATTGCTTTGTGTAAGCTGAGTGTGGTGGTGTAATGTCTGTAATCCCAGCTACTCAGGGGGCTGAGGCAGGTGGATCACAGAGACCAGCCTGGACAACGTAGTGAGACCCTGTCTCAAAATAAATTAAAAAGGGCTGGGGATGTAGCTCAGTGGCAGAAAAAGTGGGCCAGCTTGTCACCACCCTCCAGGTGATTATGCCTAAAGAAAGTATCCAGACGTCCTTAGGAAACCTCTCCACCTCACACTATGAAGATTAATCCAATTAATGGAAACCTCATTGACAACATCTTTCCAATCAAGTCTTTAAAGGATTCCAGCAGTCTGGTGAAGGCATCTTGTGTAAGGCTGTCGGGAAGATTACCTCTATCTCAAATGAATTTTTAATCTGTCTCCTCCTTGCTTTGTTCTAAAATATCAGAAAGTAAGGGTTATTCCTTCCAGCAAAGGGCTACTCCTTTCTCTCCTGGAAAAAGGAACATCTGAGTACTGTTTCTCGTGCTGGTCAGTTCCAGCGTGACCACTGTCAGGCGAGGACAATCTCCTGGCCGACATCAGCCTTTCTGCATCTGTCTTCATCTGATGTCAGGTGACAGAGCACTCCTGGGGAAAAGCACAACTGCATGGATGGGCAGGTGAGGTGGAACATGCTGGAACTATCCTCATTATATAATTGACTGACAACAGCAAGGGCCATAAAAACAGGCTAAACCTCTCCTGATGGGTCTTCATAAAATTACCAATTTTCAATCCTTACTTTTTTTGAGTTTAGCTGATTGTCACGACCCGTGGGAGCTTTTTATTTTCTCATATGCAAGTCTTGTACATTTAACACACCTTGGTTATAAAACAGGCTTAAAATAACAACTTTCTTTTCCCTGGCAATATGAAATTAATAAAAAATTTAAAAAATTATAAGGTTCTTCCAATCCAACATTTTGAGGAACAATGGCAGGCAAAAGATTAGGCAATATGCCCAGGGCCATGCAAGATCTGAGCCAGACCCGGGACTGAAACAATCAACCTCGAGTACAGACCAGACACTTAAAAATGTCCTCAGCCATACCTAGAAACTTTTCACATGGAAGTAGGAAAAATTAAGTAGAAACCATGTTAACTCTAGGACTAAGTGAAGGGCCTGCCAAGTGGTAGACCCAAAGTGATGAATATTTATTGAATATCCACAACCTTGGAAGAGGGTGGTGAATATTCCCATTTTACAGATTATGAATATTCCCATTTTACAGATTATTCAGAGAGGCTAATAAGAGTAAAGGCCAACAGATTTGCTGTTTATGCAAATATTGTACCATAGATTTCATCCACATTAATTCATCTGATCCACACTGTGAAGTCATTAGTAACTCATTTTCCAGATGAGGAAACTGAAGCTATCGGCAAAGGTCTTCAGGTTAGTAAGCAGTAGGACTGCAACCCACCTGTAACTAACCCCAAAGCCTGTGGATCTAACACCCTGCTCTATCACTCAGCAAATGGGCTGGGTCAGGTGTAAGTAGGCAGGTGTACAGCTGGGCTGACTCACAACCCTGTGCACCATACACCAAGCTGCCTCCCAAGTGGTGTTCACCACTGAGGAAATAGCCCTGTCTTCCCAGACCCGGCACTTTCATGTAAAGCAGACTGAGGTAAGTTATTGAAAAAGTATTTTTAACCAGATCAAGAAATTGATTCTCTAGGACAATCCCACAGTCAATCTTAGGAGCCCACACCCTCCCCTAATTTTTTTCTTTTATAAAACTTCCCTACAAACAGGATGGTCTCACTGCCATATCCTTTGAATGCAAGTGATATAGTACCTAATTAATTCTTCCATCTGATTTAAGTTTGCAAACCATTCCTCACCTCAAGAGGCTTTAAAATAGAGGCCTATTGATAAGGCACCATACTACTTAAGCCAGCTCCGTATTCTGCCTGTACCAATCAACAGCTTGCCCACTGCCTTCGAGATAAAGACACAATAGGCAGGACCCATCAAACCTGGCCCTGCACCTCTTTCCAGCCCCATCCAAGCTTACCCATTCATGGATGGTCTGGTCACAATGCAATTCTACAACTGACCACACTTGTGTGATTATGGCTCTATTTTAGTTTTGACTTCAGGAATGTCCTTTCTCCCTTATCCCACTGACCAACTCCTAGGCTCAATTTGCCTGTTATCCATCTCCTCCCCCTGACCGAAGTCAGGCCCATCCTCTTCTGTGATCTCACTCAGCACCCTTCCTTCAGGGTGTGAGCCCCCTGTAGCAGGCCTGAATGTCTCAAGGCATCACTGATGGAGAATAGTCATTGGTACTGCAGGAAGCTCCATGGTTTCTAAATCTCTGCCCAAGAAGGCAGAAATCCACCAAAAGGGTTTCATGCTCCAATCCCACAGTTCAGCAAGAGACAACTGCGCGTGAGGCTGAAAGATGCTGAAGTGAGAGAAAAAGAGAGCTACAGCAATACTGCAGAGAAACAAACCCATCATCCAAATCAAAAGCTACAATTTAAGCAAATGCATAAGTCAAGCCTAAGCCTTAGTAACAGAAGCCTGCTGCAGGAAAAAGCCCATGCAGGCTATCAGGACTAGCATAAGTCTTATACTGTGGGAGCCACCAGAGAGGATCTAGGCTGGACCCCAGCTACATTCTCTCCGCCACAAGGCTTGGAGTTATCATGAGTTCTTTGATAAGAAGAACTCAAGAATATTAAAATACATAGTATATCCTTCTGAATTAGTTGTAATCTTTTAGATGTCTTCATAGAACCCCTACTTAAGTTCCTTTCAGGAACTGCTGAACACAGATAAATGAACTAAAGGATTCTGGTACCCAGAGAGGGAAAAACTAAGCAAGAAGCACTCCCGGAGAGCTGAGCGTGGTGGCACACGCTCTAATCCCAGTACTTGGGAGGTGGAGACAGGAGGATCCGGGTTCGCGGCCAGCCTCAGCTAACTTAGTGAGGCCCTCCGCAACTTAGCAAGACCCTGTTTCCAAATAAAAAATAAAATAGGGTTGGGGGTGTATCCTGGAGGTAGAAGGCCCCTGGGTTCCATCCCCAGTACCACAAAAAAAGAAAAAAAAAAAAAAGAAGAAGCAATGGGGGAGGGGGAGTTGACCTAAAACTGTACTTATCAAAGTACAGAATGGGTAGTGCTTTATATTTTTATCTATCCTGAAAACTCAAAGTTCCCCAGGAGCCAGGAAAGTGACACATCTCCCAGGTACTCCTGTCTGGGACACTGCAGAGCTAGCCTGTCATGCAAATGAATGAATGACAGCACTCTTACTGCAGAAGTGAGTTAGTCCTATGATCAGCCCTAATAGTCCACAAATGAGAAAAAAAAAAAAAAAGGCCTGCATCAGGTAGGAGAGCTGTCAAAGTCACCTAGCCAGTGAGTGACTAAAGCAGAAGTAGCTCTGGGGTCTTCTCATTTATCCCCCTCTTTCCCATTCGAGCAGGCTCACTTTACTCCCATACATGAAGGAAACAGCCCTTCCGCCCATAGCAGAAGAGCTTCTTGGACTGCGAGGGTAAATTTAACAAGCGAGCAGCTGAGCAGACTGTGAAACATGGTTACCAGCTGGCCCCTGGTGCCCTGCGTGCAGGACAGCCACTTGGAAGTCTTCACCTACAACAAGGTGCTCTCGACCATCTAACGCCTCAGCACCCTTGACCCGAGCATGAGGCCAGCTTTACAGTACAAACTCTCTGCCATCAATCGGGTCAAAGTAAACAGAAAAAAAAAAAAAAATAGAAGTGTATTATACAGAAATATTTTTACTCGGATTCTATTTTAAGTAATCTGAGAAATCAGTACAAGAATCATGACCACAATATTTGGATTCAATCCAGCTCTCAAAATGCCAAACTTATTTTTACACCAAAAAAAAAGTGTTTGCCCAAAATTTCATTCATTGGATCTCAATAATTACCTCGAATTCATCTGCAGTTCAGGTAAATGGCTAACTCTCACTATGCAAAACTTACTCTGAAAAAGGCCAGCCCCTCTCCCTCCCTCTCAACTCTTTCTCATTTGAGAAAACTTGGCTCGGCCCTGCCACACTTTGGGGTAAATTGCTCTTTCCCTATTACTCTCCTGTCTGGGTCTCTGCACCCCCAGCAACCAACGCCCAGCACACGGCCCTGGACAGGGCAGGCTTAAAACGGAATGAATGAGCTTCAACTCCAAGGACGTCCAAATTCCAAGTTTTAAAAGTTTGCTTTTGTTTCTGAATCTTGCATCATCTCATGCGAACACACCCGTACACCCACCGGCGTACACTTTCTCCTACCACCATATTTAAGAAGAGGCGTCTCCAGTCAAATAGTGACACCTTGTGCCTTGCTGGTCCCTTCCATGCCTACCCGGGCGTCTGCCCTTGACCCCATTGATTTTAGGAAGCGGCCAGGTGGTGCTGACCACAGGCTCCGCCGCCAGCAGACGGACAGTGGCCATCAGGGGGTCCCCGCGCTGGGGAGGGCCCCGCGCCCCCGGCCCGTTCCCTGCAAACAAAGGCCGAGGGGGAGGGGACGGCCGCGGCGGGGCGCGGGGCGCGGGGCTGCGGGACCGAGCTGCGGGCGGCGGCGGCCAGGCTGGGGCGGCACCGGGGCCGGCGCCGGGTGGGTGCGGCAGGGGTACTCACGGCGGTCTCGTCCCGGTACACGTCGGGGTACTGGAAGGACAGCATGGCCGGGCGGGCAGGGCTGGCGGGGCGCGGGCTCCGAGCGGACGCGGGCGGGCGGGCTGGCGGGCGAGGCTGGGGCGAGGCTGGCGCGGCAGGACGACCACACTCGCGGCGCGGCGCGGCGATGTGCGCCTAGCAGGAAGCAGCTGTCGGCGAGGCCGGGAGCCCCTCCCCGCCGGGCGGGCCCAAGCGGCGGCAAGAGGGAGAGGAGCCGCGGTGCGGGCGCCGGATCTGCGCACAGCTCCCTCTGCAGGAGCACCGGCCGCCGCGCCGCACGGGCGCGCAGAGGAGCATGGAGGAGCGCGGAGGAGCGCGGGGGAGCGCGGGGGAGCGCGTAAGAGCATGGAGGAGCGCCGAGGAGCGCCGAGGAGCATGGAAGAGCATGGAGGAGCGCCGAGGAGCACGGAGGAACTTGGAGGAGCACGGAGGAGCATGGAGGAGCTTGGAGAAGCATGGAGGAGCGTGGAAGAGTATGGAGGAGTGCGAAGGAGCGTGGAAGAGCATGGAGGAGCGCCGAGGAGCGCCGAGGAGCATGGAAGAGCATGGAGGAGCATCGAGGAGCA
>PVJS01036486.1:0-20431 GCA_004027185.1 Glis glis
GGTACCGGGGATTGAACGCAGTGGCGTTCTATCTCCGCGCTACGCCCCCGGCCCTATTTTTTATACTTTATTTTGAAACCGGGTCTCACAAAGTTGCGGAGGGCCTCAGTAAGGGGAGAGAGAGAGAGAGAGAGAGAGCTAGCTGAGGCTGACTGCGAACCCGGATCCTCCGGTCTCCACCTCCCAAAGTACTGGGATTACAAGCGTGCGCCACCATGCCTGGCTAGCTAATCTCTTTGTAAAAGTCCCACTCAATATCCGTTGCACTGGGGATTAAGGTTCTAACATATAAACTTTGGGGGGGTACACTGAGGTCATTATATTGGGCAAGTTGCTTGATGATAATGTACCTCACTTTTCCTCCTTTTAAAATGGGGCAATAAATCTTCCCTACCTCAAAGGGCAGTGTTGAGGTGCGACTAAAGTTTTTTAGGAAGCATTTTGGGATCCTCAGCAGAGGAATTCTCACATCCTGCAGACTCTTATAGTGGCAGTGTCCACCGTGACCTTGACACGGCATATGTCCTAGATGCCGTCATGAATCTACATGGATCTCTCAAGAGACTGAACGCATCCATTGGAGGAGTGGTGTGGAGCTAGTAGATGAAATTTGAGAATGCATGCTCATGGCCATGGAAACATATGCAGGATGCATTTTCCTTGCCTGGATGGAGTTTCTCTCCTTTTTATGTGGACTATTAGTTATTTGTGACCTAAGAATAATTTGGAATAATTTCTATAAATATCAGCTCTGAAGTTAGTTATACTGCTCTGAGCTTGTGTTTGTTAATAAAGAAAGTGAAGGGAATTTGATTGTCCTATGTCTAGGAGTTTTATGGCAGTGATATATTCTCCTGGGACCTGTCTTTATGGCCCATGACTCTACACATGTCCTGCACCTTTAAGAGAAAAAAAAAGTGGAAGTTACAAGGGTTGAATCATATCCCAGTAACCTGTCCTACCTTCCTATGGGTAACTTGAGGTTAAGTTCTGGGCAACAGGAAAAGAGGAGGCTGCTATTAAAATAAAACATTCACCAGCACTTGGCACGTTGGCCTGGGGAAATGCCAGGTCTCCATGCCTCACATGGTCACACAGTCCCAAGATAGAGATCCTGGGAGAGGCGGAGAGCAGCAGCAGAAGTACTGTCTGGAAAGGCAATTATATACCTTGCAGCCCAGGCTGGGCCGTCCAGTTCCCTCCTGCCTCAGGAAAGCCCTCACCTCCAGGAATAGATGGCTTCCTGAGATCACTGATGCACAACCTAAGGAAGAAGGAAACACAATCCAAGGGAAGGTTGGTCAGTTCCTGGAGTAGAGAGGGCTGCATGATCATAAGTGGAAAAGATGGGCTTTATTTTCTTTTCTTACTTTCAACTTTTACTACTTTGAGAATCCAGCTGTGAAAAAGAGCAGGCAGGATGTTTACCATGTGTAGACGCTTCATATTCCAGCAGGAGCCTCCTTGACCAATACCTAGGCTTCTATGAGCTCCGAGAACCAGTTCTGCCAGTTCACCCCACTTTCTGATCTAAGCTTCCCCTTGCCTTGGAGAAGCATGACTCTCAGACTCACATTATAAAGTAGGTCTCTCACACTGATTCCCAGAGGCCCAAACCAAAGGTTACAGACACTGAGGCTTTCCCAGACCTTAATAACTTTAAGTTGATGGTAACATTTTCTTCATCAATTAATATTTGTCTTTCTTCCTTGAGCCCCATTCCCTTTTTGTTTTGTTACAAATGTTCAAGCCAGAATGTTTTTCAGTTGCCCTGTAACTGCACTTTCCCTTCCACGTTTCTACTTTGTTTCTCATTTACACAGCCTGCCCTCACAATGCTCTTCCCCACTTTCTTATTTCCTCTTCCACACCTGGCTGTCCTTCCTCTGATTAAGCACACCTGTATGCTTCCTCTAGCAGATCTGTATTTTGTAAATTCACTTCATCCTTTAGCTTTTTTTTTTCACTCTTACCTGCAAAAGTTCCAAAAAGAGAGAGGAAAGGGGAGAGATCTTGGAGTTGGAAAAGAGTTGAGGGAATGAGTGCAGGGTTTCCTTCTGAGCGTGAGATGCAGAGTAAGAGCTCCTGGGGCAAAATTGTAAATTCTGGTTTTGACATGTTTTATATGAGAAGGGATAAATAAGTTAAGGTCCTGAGTAAGCATCAAGATTTAACCCCAGAACAAAAGAATAAAAAATGGTTTAAGATAATAATGGAAAAACTGAAAAAATGAAATTCCTAATGCTGATGGCTAACAAACATTATTCTTCTCTTCCCTAAAAGAAGAACCAGGATAGTCCCCAAAATACCTGACAGAGCAGGGAAAGAAGTAAGAAGCACCAAGATTGGACAAAGAGAAGAAAAACTATCACTATTTGCAGATGGTATGACTTGTGTATGGAAAATTATAAAGAATACACACACACACACACACCTTTTACAGAAGCTAATAAATGATTTCAGCAAGGTGGCAAGATACAATAGCAATAAACAAAAATTGTAATTCTATAAACTATCATGAATAAACTGAAAATTAAATTAAGAAAAGATGCTCATTCATAATAGCATCAGAAAGAATAAAATAAATAGGAATAAATTCAACCAAAGAAGTACACGGTATGGTACATTGAAAATGTATTGAAAGAAATGCACTGTATGGTACAAATGTTACAGAAAGAAATAACCAGAGACCTAAAGAAATACCATATTCATGGACTGGAAGACTTAATATTGTTAAGATTGGTAATATTCCTGAAATTGATCTGCATATTCAAAGCAATTGTTATCAAACTCTGACTCCTTTTTAAAGAGAATTTTACAAGCTGACCCTAAAATTCATGGGGAAAACTTAAGGAACCAAGAATAATACAAACAAACTTGCAATACAAGCTCAGAGATGTGCGGAAGACTCACACATCCTAATTTCAAAACTACTTCTAAGGGACAATAATCAAGATAATATGGTACACTACTGGCATAAGAACACACATAAGTCAATGGAATGGAATGGAGAGTGTAGGTGTATTCCCATTCATCTAGAGTCAGTTGATTTTTGACAAGAGTGCTTAGACAATTCAACAAGGGGAAAAAATAGGTTTTCAACAGATGTTGCTGAGACAACTGGATATCCACAGGCAAAGGAATGTTGGCCCACTATCTCATACCATATACAAATACTAATCCCCAATGGATCAGCTAATGCTATAAAACTCTTAAGAGAAAAACATAGCTGTAAGTCTCCATCACCTTGGACTAGACAATAGTTTCTTAGATATGATACCAAAAGATAAGCAGCAAAGGAAAAACACAATTTGGACTTCAAAATTAAGAACTTTTCTGCATTCAAATGATGCTATTAAAGAAATTGAAAAGGCAAGTGCTAGAATGGGAGAAAATGTTGGCAAATCATATATTTTACAAGAGAATTGTACTCAAAATATAAAAGGAACACTTACAACTCAACAACAAAAAGACAAATAACCTGATTTTAAAATAGACAAAGTATTTGAATACACATTTCTGCAAAGAAGATACACAAGTGGTCAAAAGCACATAAATAGTTGCTCAACATTATTACCCATCACGGAAATACAAATCAAAACCATAATGAGTACTTGGGAGATTGAGAGAGGAGGATCACAGGCACGAGGCCAGCCTTGGCAACTTAACAAGATCCTGATTCAAAATTAAAATAAAATAGGGCTGGGGGTGTAGCTCAGAGATAGAATACCCCTGAATTCAATCCACAGTACCAAAAAAAAATCAAAATGAGATAACATTTCATACTCACTAGAATGACTATAATAATAATAATAAGAAGAAGAAGAAGAAGAAGAGAGCAAAAATCCCAGTTATGAACAACTGTTGGTGAAAGTGTAAAGAATCTGGAACTTTAGTACATGCTCATGAAATATAAAATGATGCAGCTGCTTTGGAAAAGATTAAAAACATAGAGGTACCATATGACCTAGTTATTCTGCTTCTGGGAATATACCCAAGAGAAATTAAAACTCATGTCACACAAAATCTTGTACATGAACATTTATAGCTACATTATATAATAACCAAAAATTAGAAACAACCTAAGGGTCCGTCAATAGATGAATGCATAAACACAATATAGCATATTCGTGCAACCGAGTATTATTTAGTCATAAAAAAGAATGAAGTACTGATACATGATATCATATGGGTAGACCTTGAAAACATTATTCTGAGGCCAAGCAGTCAGACATCAAGGAACATATATGTCTTCATTTATATGAACTACCAAGAATAGGTAAATGTGTAAACAGAAAGCAGATTGGTAGTTGCCAGGGGTCCAGGGGAGGAAAGTGGTGAAACAGATGTTTTTCTTACCGAGGTTCTTGTCTACGAAGTATGAAGAATGACACTCTCAGACAACTGAAAGGCGAGCAGGGAGTTTATTGTAAAGAGAATGAAGGGGAAAAAAGAAGCAGATCACCCTTTTGGGCAATGGGGACTCTGGTGTCCAGCAGCTGCCTTCTGAACACTACTTTGGAGTTGCCCAAGCCACTTGTCATCAATTGCGAACTGCTTTCTCCCAAAGTCCACACAATCTACCGAAGAGAGTTGCAGGCCACTCCTAGGGCTTTTGCTGGCTTTGATGTCCAGTGGGTGTCTTCAGGTTAATTACACACCGCTTTTGTTTTGTTTTATGTTTTTGCGGTACAACGGATTGAACCCAGGGGTGTTCTACCTCCGAGCTACACCTCCGGCCCTATTTTTTATACTTTATTTTGAAACCGGGTCTCACGAAGTTGCGGAGGGCCTCACTAAGCAGCTGAGGCTGGCCACGAACCCTGATCCTCTGGTCTCAGCCTCCCAAGTACTGGGATTACAAGCGTGCGCCACCACGCCCGGCCTCGCTTTTTTTTTTTTTAAGCCAACATGACAAGAGAGAGAGGAGAGAGAAAGAGAGAGAGAGAAAGAGAGAGAGAGAGAGAGAGAGAGAGAGAGAACTAAGAAGGTGTTTAGGGTGACTTATCTAGAGGTTTATATGCTTCTTTGAGTTTCCTTTTCTAGTTAGGTTCCCAGAGGCAGATTCCTGGGACTTAGATAGTGTCATTTTTTGTTATCTCCTCTCAGTTGGGGTCCCAGATGCTGTTTCCTGTTTTGTAAACATCTGGTCCCTCTCAGGAGGCTTTTGATCTTGTTAGCACTTGACATTCAGGAGATCTGGTCCTTTCAGCAGTTTTGGGATTTAGTTGGCATCTTTCCACCATGGCCCTCTGGCCCTATTTGCATATTTCTTTCTACTTCCTCAGTGGGAAGCAACTACTAATGGACATGAGTTTTTGTGGCATGAAAATATTCAGAATCTAGATTGTAGATCTAGCATAAAAAGAAGCCAAAAGTAAGTGAATTATACAATGTAAAGGGTAATTTGTGGTATATTAATTGCATCTCAATGAAGAAAATCACATGAAAAGAAAATGTCTTGTATTTTAATGTTTTTACCATCAGTTGTAGCTGAGATTCAAACTCAAATACACCAAGAAAGCACTGATTAAACTATTTCATTAACAGATGCACTCCATATTCACTTAATTATACAATTCTGTGGTCTCTGTTATCAAAATACAAGAGACCAATATTAGCCACAAGACAAAAGGCAGCTGCTATGAACTGGCGTATTCGATAACAATTTTGCTATACCAACTTACACGAGTTACAAGAATCAAGAAACCATGTTCCACGTTAGTTAAAGGGGTTTAGGCAATTGCATACACACACATTGAACTTTCTTCAGAGTGGGAAATCCAAGTTCTCAGTCCACCAGGATGGAGGACACATGATAATAACCAATAGCAACATTTCAAGGCCAGGTACTGTACCATGTGCTAGACAGCATGTCATCTCATTGTACCAGAAGCAGGTACTGTTACTGCCTGAATTTGACTCATGCATGAGGTGGCTGAGTTCTCCTGCAGAGAAGCTGTGAGAGAGTGAGTAGTGGCGCTGGGCTCTGGCTCCAGGTCGGTGACCTCACCTGCTGGCTGTCCTAGGTGTGGAGTAGAGGATGAAGGAGACAGGCCTGAACCTCTCTTACACCCAAGTACCTGCTGGTGATACCCAGTTATGTTCAGAGGCAAAGCCCAGTGGAAGGGCCTACCTCCCTGGCTGGCCATGGCAGGGAGCTGAACTCACGCACAAACTGTATAAGCCTTCTGTGTTCTGCAAGAACCCAGCTTACTCCACCTCCTGACCCATCTTAACATTGAACCACACCTGAGTTCTAAGCCCCCTGCTCCACCATGAAAGTGGACCTGGCATTTCCTCTCTGCTTTTCCAACCATGCTCCACCCTTCCGTGAAGTTCTGAGCTCCTCCAGGGCATCTTTCTTTATTGGAAATGTCTCCTTGCATTAAAACAGTCAGTACTCAATGCAATGATTAAAAAGAACTCATGTCTTCTTTTAAGTTCTGTCTCTGCTACAAACTGTGGGAAATGTCACAGGTAGTGGGAGTCCTATTCTGGGATCTATAGTTACATGTGACTTTACATGTCACAGACAAAGAGCTGATTCTTGAACACTGCCTTTGGAGCAAATGTCACAAGCCCTAATCATAGACTACAAGGAGCTGAGATTCTACACTGGGGTTGCTGGAGGCAGAAACCTGCCCTTTTGGCAACCCAGGTCTGCCTCTCCCACACCGCCCTGCCCATTCTGCTACCCCCTGGCTACAGAGGGCTCACAAAGGGGCAGTGTGTGCTGTTTTGACTCACTGTGGTTCTGGACCCAGAAAAGGACCTTCTCAGAGGGACCAAAGAGGCTTTTTTCTGTCTAGGCCATTTCTCACAGGGAGGAGCAGCCGGGGCCAGGCCATACCAGGTTTTGAAAAATCTTGTGAACAACTAGAGGAAATGAGGGGAAAGAGGCAAATGAACGTGAAAGGCTGCAGGGGGCCCAGGGTTGCTCCTGGGTCTATGAATAGAATTCTGGGTGTCAGAAGGACTCCCCTTTCAGTTTGTTTGCTCATTTCAGACATACATACATTTTGTTTGAAGTGGAAGGAACACAACATGAAAGTAACCATTTTAAAGTAAACAATTGTGTGGCATTTAGTAAATTTACCGTATTGTGTAACCAGCACCTCTAGTTCCTGAACATCTCATCACCCCAAAGAAAATCCCATTCCCATCCAACAGTGACTCCTTCTCTTCTCCCACCTGTACCCCAACTTCTACCTGTTAGAAACAACTTTTTACGGCGTCTAAAGAAACGGCACGTGTTCGAAAATTGCTTGGCAAGGCGATTTTACTTTTTTGCAAAAAAGGGTGCTCCCAGATATGAGAGAGAGCACATTTCACAATGAACCCGGTGGGTCTTATATCCCTAATGCAAGGCTCTTCCTGCGCTGAACTCCTATTGGTCGAAGTTACAGCTTCACATTCTTCCCCGGTCAGCTACAGGGGAAGATGGGGGAGGGTGACACCTGTAATCTCATAAGAGATGTTAATTTGGGGAAGGAATGCAAATCCCTACCAGGTTACAAAATGGCCGCCTAAGTGAAACTACCTCCTTTGACAGAAAAGATACAATTATATTCTCACACACCCTTGTTAACAGCCAATGTGCTTTCTGTCTCTATGGGCTTGCCTATACTAGACATTTCCCACAAATGCAATTGTATGACATATGACCTTCTATGTTTGTCTTCATTCTCCACACGATGCTTTGTGCTGTTTATCTGCACTGTAGCATAAATCAGTACTTCAGTACTTTTTATTGATTGATATTTCACCGCATGAGCATACCAGAGCTGGTTTGTTGTGGCATCTCTTGATGAGCATTGGAGTTGTTTCCACCTTTTGCCAAATGAGAATAGTGCTGCTATGAACAGTTGTGGACAAATATTTGAGAAGGTGTTTGCAACCACGTGGGCACATGCTTCTGAGTGGAGTGTCTGTCATATGGTAGTTCTCTTCAACTTTTTGTTTGGTACCAAACTGTTTTCCGTGATAGCTGCACCATTTTACATTCCCATTAGCAATGTATGGGTATCAGCCTTTATTCTTCCCCCACCCTCTTTACAAGTAAATAATCCTCACAGACCCACCTTGCCCTGGGGTAGAAGTGAGGAGTTAGGTATTGGGTAGGCAGTGAGGGAATGGGACTTCCAAGAGATAAAGGTTAAGAAAAACAAAATCCAGACACCCCCTCCCCAAGAAGGAAGTTGGTTCTGTGTTGTTCATCGGACCTGAACACGAACAATTAAATGTGGAGGAGTGGAACCAAGATGTCAAGAACCAAAGATCTATGCACGCCAACCATAGACCCTGTGGACTATTGCCATATAAAGACCAGGAAACAAACCTACAAAACAGTCTCATGACTTTGGGGAATTAACAGTCATAAATGATGAATTAACTAAGTAAAAAAAAAAAGATGAAAAACAGGGACTTTCTTCTTTGGTTAATGTCTACACAAAGGGGCTTTTTTTTTTTTTTTGCAGTACTGGGGATTGAACCCTGGGGCATTCTACCTTGGAGCTACACCCCCAGCCCTACTTTTTATTCTTTATTTTGAAACAGGGTCTCACTAAGTTGTGGAGGGCCCCACTAAATTGCTAAGGCTGGCCGTGAACCTGTGACCCTCCTGGATTACAAGCATGAGCCACCATGCCCGGCTCACAAAAGGGCTTTAAACATACATAAAGCTCTATGCTGAGCACCAATATCTGCTACTCTCTCAGAACCCCTCCCCTTCGGGGAGCTTTAACCCTGTATTCTCTTTGGTGGATCAGTGGACTTCGGGGAAAGGCCGTGTGCAGTTGATGGTGCTTGGCCCGGGCTACACTCAGGCAGTGCCAGAAGGCGCTGCTGGACTCTAAAATCTGCCAAGGCCCCAGGAGTGATCTGCCTTTCTGCTTGCTTCTCTTTGGTGGGTCCAGTAGACTCTGGGGAAAGGCGGTGTGTCTCTGACGGTGCTTGGCCGGGACTACACTCGGGCAGTGCCAGAAGGCCCCGCTGGACTTTGAAGTCAGCCAAGGTCCCTAGGGTGATCTACCTCTCTGCTTGCTTGCTCTTTTCGAATAAACTTCCTACTCTCACTTTCCTGGTGTCTGTAGATTTCATTATTCAACTCAGTAAGACAAGGACCCGGTAAGAATCTCGAACGTGGGAGAAGGCGCGCCTCCAGCAGCAAGACTATCACTAGGCCAGAGTCTTTTATTCTTGCCTTTTGCAGGAATAGGGTAGTGTGAGCAAGAGCAGGGAAGCCAGCTGCCAGGTCCCTGGGGTCACGATGGCACGCCCACCAGTCATTCATAGGACTTCACAAAGCTACCGTCCTAGCGACTCCCGCATCTCCTTCTTCAGCCTCATCCTCCACTAAACTCCTAAACAACAGGCAGAGGGTGGAAGGAAGCCGCCCTGCTCAGAGGCCGGCAGCCCTGCTCAGCCTGCGGCGGTGTTGCACAGCTGCAGCACAGATGCTCGCAGCCCCGCCCCGCCGCCTGCTCCCGCCCGCCCCTCTGCCAGGGCGGACCTGGAAGGGCCTGGCTGGGCGGAAGCGACTGGAGCACCGAGGCACTCTCCGCACCTTCCACCGGGGTTACTGTCGGTCACAAACCTGGCCTTCGGGGTTACTCTAGTTCACGCAGCCTACGCATGAGCCCGCGCAGCCAATCAGCGGCCGCCCGGCTAGTCCGACGGCGCCCGGGCCAATCAGGAGGCGCGGCCGCTGCAGCCCTCGCCGCACATCCCACCCGCTGTCGCTGTTCTCGCCCTCGCCCCGCGCAGGGCTCTGCCCTCCAGGCCTGGCCCGCCACGCCCTGGCACGGAGGAGCCGCCGGCCCTGCGGAGCGGGAGCCCGGTGCTCTGCGGCCTCGAGAGCTGCCTAGGAGTGGAGGGCGGCCCTCCCGGCAGAGGCCTCCTTCTCTGCGGGAAGAGACCCTGACCTGAGTCAGGGGGGCCACCGCCTGTGTGGACTGCTGTTCCCTAGATGTCTGTGAGGTGGGGTGGACCTGGCTCAGCAGGGCGGGCCAGTAGGCAGGGCGAATTTCAATTCTTTTCTACAGTACTGCAGACACCTGCCCTGTGTGCAGGTGGAGCCCCACCCAAGGCAGATGGACCTCAGTGATAGTCCAGCCTCTTGAGAACATAGGAGAAGGAGAAGGGGCATTTAGAATCATGGGTTTGGAACCACGATATTAAGCAAGGGAAGTAAGGAAGAGGAAATATGTAAGAACTGAGTCGGCCTGGGTTTTTTTTAATACGTTTATTGGTGCATTGTAATTATACATCATAATGAGATTCAAAGTGAACTGTAAATACAAGCACACATCACTTGGTGTATTTCCCTGTGTATCCTCCCCATACATGTTAGTGAGATTAGTAGTGATACCTTCATGTATGGACATAACCTTATTTGAACTGTTCCCTTCCTCAAGCCTTTTCCCCTTCCCCAGTCTCCTTCCACTATTTTATTGGTCTCATTTAAAAGAAGGCGCTTTTGTTTCCTATTTTTATTCTAGCTTCTACAGATGAAAGCACATGACCTTTGACCTTCTGAGACTGGCTGCTTCCACCCAGTACAATATTCTCTAGTTCCATCCATTTTCTTGATGGTGACACAATTTTGTTCTTTATGACCACATGGTTTTGATACTTGTGACTTCAGTAGAATACTTTTACATTGTCCAAGGCGAGGTCATCTGGTGACAGTGGACTAAAAGGGACCCAGGGCTTCCCGCAGGATCCTGGCAGATCAGATCCCAGGGTCTCCCAGGGCCTCCCTTTCCTCTCCTCAGCACCCTTGTTTGGGTGTTGGAGTAGGGGTGAGTGGTGAAGGCTGGGGAGATCTGCAACAAGACAGTTGTCACAAGAAATTGGGGGAGGGGTGTCCCATGGGCTGTGTTCATTTGAAAAGTCTCCTGGAAGCCAGGCGTGGTGGCACATGCTTGTAATCCCAGTACTTGGGAGGCTGAGACTGGAGGATCCGAGCTCAAGGCCAGCCTCAGCTACTTAGTGAGGCCTCCACAACTCAGTGACACCCTGTTTCCAAATAAAGAATAAAAAATAGGGCTGGGGGTGTAGATCAGAGGTAGAACACCCCTGGGTTCAATCCCCAGTACCACAAAAAAAAAAAGTCTCCTGGAGTTAACCTGTATTTTTTCTTACTATGCCTAAATAATTTGCACATAACTTAAAAGAATGAAATAGTTTCTTAAGGCTCGTTATGAAAATAGCAGTACCTTGTCTTCCTCTCCTCCCCATTTTCTGCTTCTCAGGGGTAACCCTTGGCTTCTTTTTAGCTGACTTTTGGCATTCCCCTCTGGATCTCTAAATGACATGCTTATATGGTCACTTATTGACATCAACTCCTTTATACATTTTCTAGTGACTTGTCAGCAAGTAGGAAGAGAATCTCATCTTTAACACCATCACCATCACCACAGCAGCCGCACACTCACTCATCACGTGGGCACCTGCAGGGCTCACTTTCTCTGTCCTTTAAGCAGTTATGTTGTAATTTTGGTTATATCAGTAGTCAGTGTTTATATTACTATGACTATGTAAAATAGTGATCACCCTGGAGCCATGTGACACACCTATGATTTCCCTTTGCACAAGTTTTTATTCCTCTGGACAGAATAACTTTTTTTCTTTTAGTTTTCTGTGCACTTATTCAATCCACCCAACCTCCTCACCAATTACATCTCTTCTCAATCCATTCGGTCACATCAGATATTCTGTGGAGCTCACTGTCCTGAAGCCATCGCTCCTGGTGCCCTCTCACCTGCTCCTCTCTCTTCTGGGTGCTCTCTGAACCTGCTGCATGGCTCTTCTCCTGGAAATTTTCATTTGAGAAGCATCATTTGAATGATTCCCTTTGCTTCTCTCTCTCGAGTTGGAGTCTCTGTTCCTGGATTCTCTGTATTCTTCTTCCTTCGTTTACTTCCTTTTTGTGAGGTGTCCATTCTCTATTAGTCTCATGTAAAATAGATTTTTTTTTTTTGGTGCTGGGGATTGAACCCAGGGGTGTTCTATCTCTGAGCTTCACCCCCAGCCCTATTTTGTTTTTTAATTTGAAACAGGGTCTCACTAAGTTGCTGAGGCTGGCTGCGAGTGATAGAGGCATACATGCACACAGCACTTGGTGAGCCTTCCCCCAGCTCCCACCCCACTCCCTCACTCTCCCCAGGCACATGATTGGCATTCATAAATATGTGTGTGTACATCACATCCATTGAAGTGTTGCCTTCATAGAGTCTCCCCCCTCCCTTAGGCCCCCTCCTTCACTCCACTAGGGTTTTTCCTCCTTTGTCTAGAGTCCCTCCTGTGTCCCAATTTCTCCCTACCTTCCACATATGAGGGAAAACATCTGACCATTTACTTTTTGTGACTGACTAATCTCACTTAGCATAATGTTCTCCAGTTCCATCCATTTCCCAGCACATGACATAATTTTGTTCTTCTTTATGGCTGAGTAAAATTCCATTGTATGTACAACCCATAATTTTGTAATCCATTCATCTGTTGATGGACACCTAGGCTGGTTCCATAGTTTGGCTATTATAAATTGTGCTACTATAAAGATAGATATGCATGCATTACTATGGTGGTCTGATTTCAGTTCCTTTGGTAGATACCCAAGAGTGGTAGGGTGGACTCTTCATATGTAGAATGTTTGTTCTTCAGATCTGAGAAAGTGTTTTGGTGATTCACTTTATTCACTGATGATTTCCTCTGTTTTGTTTTGTTTTGTTGTTCTCTCTCTGTTGCAAATCTCCAGAATTGGTCCTTTATTTTAAAAAATCTCTTATTTTCAATTTCTTTTTCTCTCCTTTGTTTCTAGGAGATTTCTTTACCTTCATGTAATAAATTTTTTATTTTATTTTTGTGTTTTTTTCATAGTTTAATTCTAGAGCTTCTTTGGAATATTCCTTTTTATATTATCTTGTTTTTCCATGGATGCAATGTATTCTCTTATTCCTTTAAGAAGTTTCTTTTTTTATGTTTTTTTTTTTTTTGGTACTGAAGATAAAAGCCAGGGGAATTTATCTCCGAGGTACACCCCCAGCCCTTTTTACTTTAAAATAGGGTCTCGCTAAGTAGCTGAGAGTCTTGCTAAATTGCTGGGATTGGCCTTGAACCTGCGCTGCTCCTGTCTCAGCTTCCCAAGTACTGGGATTACAGACGCATACCACCATGTCTGGCTTAAGAAAGTTAATAATAGTTTTAGTAAATATTTTTCTTCTCCCTACAAAATGCCTTGTGTCTTGTGTTCCAAGTTTTTTCGTTTTGTCTTTTTCCTGCCTTCTGTTTTGGCAGAACTATGCCTGAGGTACCTGATGGTCCTTGACTAAGTTTCTGTATAACAGTGAGAAGCAAAACCTTCTTAGGCTCTGAGCACATGGCTGGACATGCATGACATGAGCAGTTCTCTGCCTTCCCGAGGGGACTGTTGGAGCAATTCCCAATATTAGTCTGATAGCTTATCCTTTTAGGCTCTCAGAGTCTGCAGAGATGGTTCTTCCAGTCTCCTGTGAAGAGTTCAGGCCTGGTAATTTTTGTGAGTGAATTGATGATAACTGTAAGATTTATAGATTTCCCAGAGATATGGCAGTGACAGGCCTGGGAGAAGAACTAACATGAGGAGTGGCAGGTCTGGAAAGGAAAGGCCTGCAGAACTTCAGGTTGAACTCCTATTTCCTTGTCCTTCCTTTAGTCTCCTTTCTACCTATCTTTTGTCTTTTCAACACTACTTGGGGTGCACATGTCTCTCAAATCCATATTATCTGTGTGGATATCAAAACTGGTTTGTGCACGAGGATCTTAGAGTTTTGCTCACATAGTTCTTTCAGTTTAGGCTTATAGCGCCCACTTCTGGTAACCCCTTCAGTGGGGTGAAGGACTGCTAACAAAGCCAAGTGACCAGCTTTGTCACTCAATCTTCTCAATTCACTTCCTGTAGAGCAAATGCACTCTAGGGAAGATTCCATAGTCACACATTGCTATGATCTTCTGGTGCCTGCAGCCTTACCAGTTCTGATAACCTGCCCAGATGGGCTAAATCCAAGTGGTGGCCAAGATTGGAGTCCCTGTAAAGGGTGGTCCTTTCAAAGAGTGCTGTTCTTGCAAAGAAAGGGAAGATCAGAAAACAGTATTTTTAAAAATCTTCTATTCTTTAAGCCTTTTAAAAATATACTTTTATTGTGTATTATAGTCTCACATCATAATGTAAATCGCAGTGATAGTGACATACATGCACACAGTACTTGATGGGCTTCTCCAACTTCCTCTCCATTCCCCTCCTTTCCCACAGAGGTTATTGAGATTGACATTGGTATTCTCCTATATGTACATAATGTCGATGGAAGTAATTCCTTCATTGATTCTCTTTATCCACCCTTCCCTTCCCCTAGACCACTTCCCTGATTCCACTAAGGTTTCTCCTCCATTATCTGGAGTCCCTCTGGTATCCCGATTATTCCCTAGCTTCCACTTATTAGAGAAAACATATGACCCTCAACTTTCTGTGACTGGCTAATCTCACTTAACATAATGTTCTCCAGGTCCATCCATTTTCCTGCAAATGACATTATTTTGTTCTTCTTTATTGCTGAGTAGAATTTCTCTGTGTGGATATCCCATAATTTTGTAATCCATTCATCTGTTTACCTAGGTTGGTTCCATAATTTGGCTATTGTGAATTGTGCTGCTATGAACATAGATATGCATATATTACTGTAATTCTCTGATTTCAGTCCCTTTGGAAAGATACCTAGGAGTGGTATAGCTGGATCATATGGTGGATCCACTCCCATTTTCTGAGGAATCTCCGCATTGATCTCCATAATGGCTGAACTAATTTGCAGTCCCACTAACAGTGTAGAAGAGTTCCAATTTGCCCACATCCTCGTCAGCATTTATTGTTGTTTGACTTCTTGATGATTACCATTCTGATTGGGGTTAGATGGAATCTCAGTGTAGTTTTGGTTTGCATCTCTCTGATTGCTAATGATGTTGAACATTTTTTCATGTATTTATTGGCCATTTATATCTCTTCTTTGTGAAGTGTCTATTTAGTTCAATTGCCCATTTCTTGATTGGGCAGTTGAATTTTTTAGTGTAAAGACTTTTAAGTTCTTTGTATATTCTAGATATTAGTCCTCTATCAGAGGGATAGCTGGCAAAGATCTTCTGCCATTCTGTAGGCTTTCTCTTTAGACTCTTGATGGTTTCCTTTGATGAACAGAAATTTTTTAGTTTAATGCAATCCCATTTATTAATTCTTGTTTTAATTTCCTGAGTTTTAGAAGTCTTGTTGAAGAAGTTTCTACATGTGCCTATATGTTGGAGTGTTGGACCTATGCCCTCCTCTAGTAGCTTCAAAGTCTCTGGTCTAATTTCCAGGTCTTTGATTCATCTCCAGTGACTCCTATACAGGGTGAGAGGTAAGGATTTAATTCTATTTTTCTACAAATGGATAACCAGTTTTCCTAACACCATTTGTTGAAAAGACTGTCTTTTCTCCAACCTGTGTGTTTGGTACCTTTGTTGAAAATCAGTTGACTGTAAGTGTGTAGATTTGTTTCTGTTTTCTTCTTCCTCCTCCTCTTCTTCTCTGCTGTGCCCGCGCAGCCTGGGCCGAGTGTCTACGGAGGGTGTCGGGATTGATCATACAGGGACACAGGCTTGAGGCTAAAAAACTCTTTATTGCTCTCCAAGGTCAGGTTTTTATGCCCTAATCCTGTGAGGGGCGGGGAGCTCCGGAAAGAGGCGGTTAATCACAAGCCAGGGTTTAAGGCACGGTCACGGCGCTCTCGGAACAGCCCATGCAAACAATTTCCCAGAAGGGAAGGAACATCTTGCTCACCACGCCTGTAACGGCTGATGGGGCCTATGGGAATATCAGGGCCATCTTGTTCCCACACTTCTCCTCCTCCTCCTCCTCCTCCTCCTCCTTCTTCTTCTTCTTCTTCTTCTTCTTCTTCTTCTTCTTCTTGTATTGGGGATTGAACTCAAGGGCATTCTACCTGTGAGCTACATCCCCAGCCCAATTTTATTTTTGTTTTGAAAGAAGGTCTTGCTAGGTTGATGAGAGTCTCACTACTTGCTGAGGTTGCCCTTGAACCTGTGATCCTCCTGCCTCAGCCTCCCGAGTACTGGGATTACAGGCATGTGCCACCACGCCCAGCTTGTTTCTGTGTCTTCTGTTCTGTTCCATTGGTCTATATGTCTGTTTTGTGCCAGTGCCATGCTGTTTTTATTACTATAGCTCTGTAGTGTAATTTGAAGTCAGGAATTGTGATGCCTCCTGCATGATTCTTATTACTGAGAATTGCTTTGGCTATTCTGGGTCTTTTGCTTCTCCATACGAAATTTATTACTAATTTTTCTAGGTTTGTGAAGAATCACATTGGTACTTTGATAGGAATTACATTGACTCTGTAGATCACTTTTGATAGAATGACCATTTTGATAATATTTATTCTGCCTACCCAAGAGCAAGAAAGATCTTTCCGTCTTCTAAAGTCTTCTTCATTTTTTCTTTAGTGTTTTATAATTTTTATTGTAGAGATATTTTACCTCCTTGGTTAGGTTTATTCCTAGGTATTTTATTGGTTTTGAGGTTATTGTGAGTGAATTGTTTTCTGGATTTCTTTTTCAGCGGATTCATGGTTGGCATATAGAAAAGCTACTGATTATTTTAGACTGATTTTGTATCCTACTGCTTTGCCGAATTTGTTAATCAGCTCTAGAAGTCTTTTGGTTGAGTTTTTTGGGTCTTCTAACTATAAGATCATGTCATCTACAAATAGAGATAATTTCAGTTCTTCTTTTCCTATTTGAATTCCTTTGATATCCTTTCTTATCTCTCTGGCAAGAGTCTCGAGGACTATATTGAAAAGGAGTGGTGATAGTAGGCATCCTTGTCTTTTTCCTGATTTTAAAAGGAATTCCTAGTTTTTCCCCATTCAATATGATGTTGGCTTTGGGTTTATTGTACATTACCTTAATGATGTTGAGGTAAATTCCTTCTATTTCGATTATCTGCAGTGTTTCTAACATGAATGGGTGTTGGATTTTGTCAGATGCTTTTTCAGCATCTATTGAGATGGTTATGTGATTTTTTTCTCAGTTCTATTTATGTGGTGAATAACATGTATTGATTTGTGTATGTTGAACCAGCCTTGCATCCCTGGGATAAAACCAACTTGGTCATGGTGTACAATTTTCTTGATGTGGTTTTGAATGCTCATGGCTAGTATTTTGTTTAGAATTTTTGCATCTATGTTCATCAGTGATATTGGTAATGTAATTTTCTCTTCTTGAGAGATTTTTATTTGGTTTTGGTATTAAGGTGATACTGGCCTCATAGAAGGAGTTTGGAAGGATTCCATCTCTTTTGATTTCACAGAATAACTAATGAAGTATTGGGTTTAGTGCTTCTGTAAAGGTTTTATAGAATTCAGCTGGGAATCCATCTGGACCTGGGCTTTTCTTTGATGGAAGGCTTTTTATCGCTGTTTCTATCTCTTTGCTTGCTATTGGTTGGTTTAAGTTTTCTGTATCTTCTTGGTTCAATTTAGGTAGGATGTATGTGTCTAGGAATCTGTCGATTTCTTCTATGTTTTCCAGTTTATTGGAGTATAAATTTTCAAAATGGTTTCTGATGATCCTCTGGATTTCCCCACTGTCTGTGGTGATGTCTCCTTTTTCGAAAATATGGAACGCTTCATGAATTTGTGTGTCATCCTTGAGGAGGGGCCATGCTAGTCTTCTCTGTACCATTCCAATTTTAGTGTATGTGCTGCCAAAGCAATCACAGAAAACAGTATTAAATAGAGTTTCTGGTGTTCTGCTGCTGCCTCTCCTGGGCTCAGCCTTCAGGGACCTCACGCTGAAAGTGTCCGCTCACCCATCATAGTGCGCATCAGCTTTGGCTCATGGCCATTGTTGACTTCCCTCCCTGGACCTCTTCCAGCCCTAGACTGACTCTGCAGAAGCACCAGAGCACTTGCTGGTTTTAGGGAAGGCTCTAAGGCTCCTTATTATCTTGAGATCTGGTAGTTTCCACTGACTGAAAAGCAAACCCATGCGGACTCAGTTCTCCCAGAGAAGAAGGGTAATTCCTCAACAAGACTCTGAAATGCTAGCCCAGCAGCAGTCCCCAGGTGCCAGAAGAGGTGACTCTGGTGATAGCATCTCCCCCAGATCTGCCCCTGCCCTTAATGCGAGCCCCAGTTGGAAAGGACTTGAGCATCAGCCACTCTCCACCAACTCCCATAGGCCATTGGGTGTCTGTGGTGCCTGGTCTAGAAGGGACTGGACTCTCCCTGTCCCATCTGCTGGGTCCTGGTGCTATGTCCTGGTGTCCCTTGCTTTAGCGTGATCCTAGAGGTATTCCTCAGTCTGGGACAGTGCAGTGCACACTATAGAATTCATGCAAATATTCTGGGGAGGATATTTACCATGAAGGTTCTGGGGCCCCAGCATCATGACTTATGTTTGGCCTGGTGGTTATATTTACCCTGGAAAAAAATAAGAATTTCATTAATGGAATTGGATAGAAAGACTGAACTCTTAACTCTCTTGTTAGGGGTCTCATCAGGACATTAGAACATCACCTCATAATGGGCTAGTACCAAAGGGTGCTGAAGTTGGGAAGACAACTTCTTCAAAAAAATGAACTTTTCAGGTCAGATAATGGTGAGTTTAAATGTCCTCTTTATAGTCTGATTTTCTCTTGTCCTGGAGAAAACTCTAACCTAAGAAGCATGAAGAGATGTGACATGATCAATAACAGGCTCTTAAAATAGAGTCTGAAAAAACAAACAATAAAATCTTGGTTCGTAACAAGACTGCACTGTCTGTCCATAGTGGATGGTCCTTTCTTTCAAGAGGCCCTCAGAGTCTAGGTATATTTCAAATGTGAGGCAACGGGGAATGCTATTGATATGAATCAAACTCAGAGTTTCCCCCAACTGCTAACCCAGCCTGATCTTTCCCTTGGTAAGAAAAATATGCTCTAAGAAAAATGTAGATTTATCCTACGAAAAATTGACTTGATCTCACGCTGTAAGCCATATGTATTCTCTGTCTGCCTTTCTGATGAAAAAAGAAGAGTCCTTGGAGCCCAGGTAAAAGGAATTTTGTTAATAGTCCCAAGAGAGAATAGCATTACCTGATAGAGAGCAACATTAACCAACTGTCCAGCTGGGAAAAAAGAAAAAAACAATCTCTTTCCATGGGAGATGGGAGAGAGAAGTTTTGGGATTAAAGCTCCTTTGCTTCTGGTTCTTTTTATGCCCTCTATCACACACACACACACACACACACACACACTGAAGATGCACCTCAGAGCGTCTCCTCGTCACTTACACAATCTGGTTTCCTAAGAAAAGCTGTAATGAAATGTTACTTCCCAGGACCTCATCAGCTTTGTTGTTCATAATAACAATAATAATAATAGCAATTATTGTCTTTCATGACAGAAAAAGTGGAGACTGTAGAAGAGAAACACAGGCTTTGGCAGTTGAGGAAACCAAGGACAAACTGGGAGCTGAGCTTCTCTGGCGGAGCCTCAGGCCCTCAGGCTGCCTGCAGTGCAGCTGCTCATCCGGCCCTCCTCAGAGCTACCCCACCTTCCCGCGCTTTGTTGTGGATCACGCAGGTATTTTTTATGGACTGCGGAAGCAATTAGGTGAGTGCATCTTTTACATCAGCATGTTATTTTCCAAATTCCAGGCAGATCCTCACACCTTTCTTTTCATTTCTCTAACTTTGAGATTCCCCAGCCTCTTTGAGGAACAGAATCCCTTTCTAATGCGACAGGGTTAGTGGACCCTCCCTTGGTTGAACTTGTTCTTTTTGTATCTGTTAGTGAGAAAATCTCAATATCGTAAAATTTAATGTAACAAAAAAGCTATCATGAATTTAATAATTCGTATTTTATTATTCATAATCTACAGCCACGCGTTGCATAACAATGTTGTGTTCATCTGTGGACCGCATATGATGGTCCCATAGATCATAATGGAGCTGAAACATTCCTATCACCTAGTGACGTCATGGCTGTTGTGACGTCATAGCGCGTGTTACTCACATGTTTGTTGTGATGCCGGTGTGAACAGACCTACTGTGCTGCCAGTCATCTGAAGCAGAGCACCTAGGATTAAGTCCAGTACATAACACTTGATAATAAATGACTAAGTTACTAGTTTATGTATTTACTATGCTTTACTTTTTACTTTAATTATTTTAGAGTTTATGCCTCCATATCTATATATAAAGTTAACTGTAAAACATCCCCTGGCAGATCCTTCAGGAACTGTTCCGGAAGAAGGCTTTGTCATCCAAGGAGAGGACAGCTGTGCCGTTGCCCCTGACGACCGTCCAGTGGGACAAGATGCAGAGGTGGAAGGCAGTGGGGGCGAGTGGTGCTGACCCTGTG